>JANHFP010002129.1:23404-34140 GCA_032468135.1 Calamaria suluensis | reverse complement strand
GTAGGTTTTCCTGCCTGGGCAGGGGGTTGGACTAGATGACCTCCAAGGTCCCTTCCAACTCTTATTATTATTATAACTGGTTGATCAGCTTTCCAAAGAGTGCAAAACAGCAGCATTGTTAAATCTCATGTTCAAAAATGTGCCTATTATTCTCCAAAGTGTCAGTGTGAGACAAAATGTTGAGTAAATTATAGGAAAGGCATCCCTGAATGCTATTTACTGGCATGCAGATGTTTATATCATTTGGCAATGGCTTCAATCTCTTGGACTCAATGGCAACCAGAGCACAAATGGAGAGAGGAAAACAAAAGTTGACTAGAAAGGCATCACAGTGGTGTGTTAAGCAAATGAGAATATAAATGATGGCTGGAATATTTGCCAATAATGAAGGAATCATAAATGTAATCAAGGCAATTCCAGCTAAATGAGGTGTATCCCAGGCAGCTGTCTTTGTGTATTAGGAATCCATTTAAAGATTCTCCTATCACCATTTTTAAAAAAAATTGGTTTGCTGGCACTTCCACTAGTTCTTTCAATAACTCACAAAGCTTACAAGTTGAGTCCTTTATGAGCTTGATTGTGTTATAGCTGGACTGTTTTATGTGTCATAATTACTTGGCATGATAATGTACCATCTGCAGTCTTCAATCATCAGAGCAACAAGACAAACAAGTTCACACACCTCATTTGCTTGGCTTTGTTTCTACTCATATTTATTATTCTTGCTAGATGTCCGGTGATGGATTTATATTTTTAAAGTTCACCAAAATCTGAGACTCTAATAAAGCTTCAGTATTTTGCTGCAGTTATACATGTATATCTCTGATCGCTCATTGCAATAATATGAAGCATACGGACTATCTAAAGCAAGTACTAAATAGCAAGGGAAAATATATTAATCAGCTGTTCTCCACTTGCTTGCCAATGAATCAGGTTTTGATGAATAAGCTAGCACTGATGATGTCACCTAGTTTGAGTAATGAAATGTCTACAAGAAAACAAGCAAGGTCAGAAAACACCAGGGACCCCTCATTTCAACCCTGAGCTACAAATATTCTCCTTTATTGAATCAAGTTTTGCATTTTTTTAAACTGAAAGCAAAAGGAAATAGTTCCACATTATTAATTGGAAGAAACCAGAGGATAGGACCTTGTCAAAAATGATATAAATAATTCTAATGAAGAAACTGATTCAAAAAGTTGCCTTAAATGTTCTCATATTATCATAGATTAAAATAGAAGATTTCACATACACTGTTGGACATCTTTCAATCCCGCCTACCTAATTTCTCCTTCCCTCCCTTCCCTTAACAAGAAGTGCTAAGACTTCTTGTTATTTTATACAATAATGCACTAATATACATTTTGATAAAATAAATAGTGGGTGGAGCATTGTTGGTGGAGGGATGGGGTCAAAAAATTCAAAGCAACAGTTGAGACAGCAGCTTCCATACTTATGTATTACACATAAAAAGGCTTTGATCATACAATCAAGTATGTCACCTTGACATTTTTGCTTACACTTCCTCCATGGATAGTATTTGGAATAAGTTATATATTCCAAGGGATGAAAGAAAGCAGATGGTAATTGGAATGTTAGAAAACCTACTTGGGTTCAAGAAACAAGTTGGAGGAACAATTTGCCTTCTGTTAAATGTGGTTTTGTAATGGTACATCAATGATTTTTAAACTCAAAAATGTTTAAACTTTATTTTCTAAAATTCTCCAACAAGTATGGTGTCCAGATGTCCTAAATGTGCCAAATTTAGAAAACATCAGATTACACCCACTATATCACACGTTTTTCAAAAAGATAAGCTCATCCACTTCCATTACAATTATTTGAAATTATATCCACACAGGTTTTCATAATTCAATATAGTCTTTACCTTAGTTATGTCATAGATTGTTACAGAACTAAATAACTATCATGCTTAAAATGTTTTGTAAACATAAAACCAAAGGAAAACCAAACCAAAGAAATACTTTTCTATAAAATTTATTTTATATTTTATATTAAATTAGCAGAAGACATACATGTGACAAAGGTAGTTTATTCCAGATAAATAGAAACAAAACTCAAAGGGACATAGCCTAGATTGGCAGAAAATAACAAGCAAAAAATCAAATGTAAAATCATACTTTTTTTTAAAAAAAAAAGCTTTATTAAATGAAGGAGACATCTGGTTTAGGAGAAATACATTTGACATATTCTAGATGTCTCAATAGATCTGAAAACATAGCCTAGCTTTCTTAATGTGACATTGTAAACAAAATTAATCTCCAGCACTCTTCCTGTGAACATCAGTCTTGAAGATTACACTATTTGGAACACTTAAAGTGTGAGTGCCCTTGATAATCCCCATCCACTACCAGTGTCATTAAAATGATGTCTGCCTGGCTGAAAACCATTAAACACCCAGCATGACTTTTACTCAAGTCAAGAACCTGATAATGCATAGAAGTCATTGACAAACTGGAGATCTTTTGTAGCATCTGTAATGTTTAGTTAGGTATTGATATGTGTTGTGATTAAAATTCTATAAGGAATATCCACCCCATCCCCCATCCCCAAATGAAACAATTAGAAATTATGAAAGGCTTCTGAGTTTGGAAGTGGAGAACTATTTGATAATTTTGCTTCAAGGGACTTCATTGCTCAAATTAACCTCAAAGGAAACTATCTTTGACCTTCCTGCTTTCAACTTACTATGTGTATTTTTACAGCCCAGATATGGAAGCCTATTTCATGGAATAGGGTAGAAACCTCAAGATAAAGCAGATAGATATAACCTACTATACTTCAAAAATATTTAATTAAATTAAATATTTAATTTAATAAAAATATATTATTTGGTCATCTATTATTTTATTCATATGTTAATGTATATTCTTTGAATAGTTCATTAATATATCATACCATCACTAACCTTCCTCACATAGTTTGAATTGCATCTAAAATATAATACATGGTATTTCTCAGTTGTTTATTTTTTGATAGGGAGTTACTTTTTATGCCTGTTTCAAATATAATATTGCTACATTTTATTTATGTGTATTAGGTGCACAACTATTTGTAAAGCAGAGACATCACCCTGCCAACAAAAGTGCATATAGTCAAGGCTATGGTTTTTCCAGTTGCAATGTATGGCCATGAAAGTTGGACCATAAGAAAGGCTGAGCACTAAAGAATTGAGGCCTTTGAACTTTGGTACTGGAGAAGACTCCGGCAAGTCCCTTGGACTGCAAAGTGATTCAAATGGTCAGTTCTAGAGGAGATCAACCCTGAATGCTCTTTAGAAGGACAGATACTTAAGATGAAACTCAAATACTTTGGCCACCTAATGAGAAGGAAGGATTCACTGGAGAAGAGCCTTATGCTAGGAAAGATTGAGGGCCAAAGAAGAAGGGAACAACAGAGGATGAGGTGGCTGGATGGAGTCACTGAAGCAGTAGGCGTAAGCTTAGGTGGACTCCAGAGGATGATGAAGGACAGGAATGCCTGGAGGAATGTTCTCCATGGGGTCGTGATGGGTCAGAAACGGCATCACAACTAACAACAACAACCTGTGCCATAGTGTGGTGTGTGCCACTGTGATTTAGAAAGATGTGAATCAAGAGATTATGGTTTGTTCAATAAACTATAGATAAATTTTTGCTCTAGTGTTGTCTAGTTGGGATTGATGCAGTGTGCTGGATACTAGAAGGTCTTGTACATTTACAAAAGTACACAAAAGAAAGGCCTGAACTATAAGTTATTAACCATTCTCTGGAAAGTAGAAATAAATACATCCTGTTTTTATTTTCCCACAATGAATTATCAAAGAGTACCTGCAGAATTATAGACCCTACTCCCTAGGAATCTAAAAATAAGGTACAATCAAGATAAGTTATTTCACAAAATAATTTTCTTTGACAGATCCCAATAGAAGCCACAGTGATATTTCTTATATCATAAGCAAAACCTCAGTTTTCCTAACTCATACACTTAAACTCCACAATTAAACAACTAAAATTCACCCTATGTAAGGTTGTCTATGAAAATCACTTGGTAGGTAGAAGTGATATAAAATTCCGTGTCCAGCTGCTGTAGTTATACATCTATGCTCCAATCCTAAAATTGGTTGCTTATAGGTTTCTAATAACAATTCCAGATATTTATTTTAATCAGTCAATCAGAATAGAGCTTGTAAGAGATCTTGGAGGTCTTCTAGTCCAACCCTTTGCTCCAGCAGGAGACCCTACAGTACAAAATAGCTTATGTGGTTTGTCTTCTTGGTACCTTGAAGACCATGTTTATCATGTGGAATTGACTAGTTGTTAGCACAACTTCTCTAAGAAAACCTGTTAATGGTTTTCCTATTACCAAGAGATTAATGAAGATCAGCAGATTAATAGCATTTTTAATATGATGTAACACCCTTGCTGCTTGGAATCAATCGGCATTGATTGTATTTAACCATACCTAGTAAACCTGTTTGGTTTTTTTACTTAAAGGGAGGAGAAGTATTTCTGCATCATTTGCATTATTTCCACAGGACAGCAGTAAAGAAACCGAAATGAAATCAGAAAATAAAAATTGTTGGGTATAAAATATTTGTCCAAGATATAAACTAGAAAACCACGAGTGAAGATGAAAAATACATTTAAATTTAAATTCATCTAGCACTAGTTATTTTAACTATCTCTTGCCATAATTTGTTCTTGTAAGTGCTGCAGCATGAATCTAGAATATTCTTAATTTGTATGTATATAACAAATCATGCTGAAATTGTAATATGTTTATAAATACAACTGAAAATAATTGTCAGTTAATTAATCTTCAGCACAAGCAAGGTCTGCTTACCTTGACTACCTGGGTAAAAAAAAATCTGCTAACATTTACCTGCTTGGCCCTGATAAATGATCGGAATGAGAACTGACAGAAGCTGTAACACAGTTTTCTTTACAAAATAGGTGACATGGCAACACTACAGTCACAGCTGCTGCCACTTTCTATGGTGCCATATTAATCTAGTCAATTTGTAAACAAAACAAGTAATAACAGTCCATCAGAGATGGTCACATAATAGGATATGATGGCACGATTTAAAATGGGTATCACATTAACTATTCCACACACTTAGATACATTACCAAAGATGCATATATTTTCATATTCAGGGGTATCTTGTAAAATTGGAATATAGAACTTCCATTACAGCTAATACTGATAAAATTATGTAGCAGTTCAGTTATAGTATAGCACTTAGACTTATATACCACTTCACATTGCTTTACAGCCTCTCAAAATGGTTTACCGAGTCAGCGTATTGCCCCCAACAATCTGGCTCCTCATTTCACCAACCTCAGAAGGATGGAAGGCTGAGTCAACCTAGAACTATTCAGAATCGAACTCCTGAAGTGAGCATTGAGTTAGCCTGCAGTACTGTATGTGCCAACAAAGCTCCTCCAGTTATGTACATAGTGGTAGATAGTGTACAAAATCATTAATAGAGTGGGTATTAGTTCTTATTATTGTTTGCTCCTATTTGATTTTTCCATTTTCATAAACAAAGAGACAAGGATGTACTCCCAACGTTATACAACCAAACTATTTTGGCTGTGCAACAATTTTGCTATAGGTAATTGAAAGCCAATCTGCATAAAGGTGATATTTTTAGGAGTGTATTAGACATCTAACTTAAATATTATTTATTTCAATAATCAAATCAAGTGTTTTAGGCTGATTTGGATAATTCAAATGACTATATATATATAAATAAACTTGAAGGTCAGAGTCAAATTTATTTCATTCAATAACTAAATTTGGATGTCTGACTCAATCCAACTGTTCTCTGAATTTAATTAGAAATCCAAATGTAATTGGATAGCAACTTGAACTGAACACATTGAAATTGGATTTTGTCCTAATTCTGACAGTCTTAATTTCTTTTGAGGTGATGAATACTTTCACAATAGCACACCAAAATTTCTAAAATTGTACTTTTGAATAACACACTGAATATGTCCATTGAAAATATTGGATGCTTTTGATTCAGTTTTCTGCAATAAATTCTTCTGAAAGAGAACCAACCATAAAACTACTTTATTTTCTGAAAGCTATATACAGCAATGGCAAAGCAAGTTTGCAATATACATGGTTCATTATAAGATACCATTCTGACAATTCCTCAGACAATTTGTGACATGATGAGGGTACAAATATTTGCTTTGCTGCCTTCTCTCACTCCTGATGAAAGAAGAACGTATGAAATTATGTGAGGTGCAGCAGGAAAATTTATGCTAGAAATGCAAAGAAACAAAACCAAAAATTGAGTCTTGTTAATGCTGTTAATGACAGATCCAAAAAAATCTTCAGCAAATCATTTTGTTTCTGTTTATATTTGCCTGTCAATTTTTCCTTACTATACAGCAGAATGTGCACTCAGACATATCCATGAGGATGAGAAACAACAACAATGGAAGCATTTGTTTTTTATAAGGAGCGGATACAAATGACATTAACTTTTGACATATTTTTGTTATGTCTACCATTCCTATAATAAACTTTATATTTCTTGTTTGATTCCATCATTTCTACAAAACAAGTCAAAAGTGTATATTTCCAGTATAGCCTGTATTACATCATATATACAACAAAATTGGTTTAGCCTCTCTGGTGCAACCCATAATAGAAAATACAACATATATAGTATAGAGAATAATCCCTCTATACAAGTAATTGGGGGGAAAAGACTAGCCATGTGTTTCCATATGTGCTTGGAGTGATTGTGATTATGTTTAAGAGTCTGAAAACCCATCGGTAGAAGTTGCTTTTAAACCGTTTTGTCCATCTGGCTATGCTTTGATGTCTTCTGCCCAATGGTAGAAGCAAAAAGAGACACTGGCCAGTGTGATGAACCCACTCAAAGCAATTAACAACCCAAAACCAAGAACTTAAAAAACAAATTGTCTTGATCTCAACTTTCTTCTTTCTTCTGAATTGAGTTTATTATTTCAAAAGCAAAAGTAAATCCTTGCCAAAACAAACTGTGGCTGCAGTCCAAAGGTAATTACTGAGTTATCAAGAATCAAAAACTTGGCTGACAGATTTTTTTACTCACAGAGGCAAGAACACGAGACGCTGGACTAGGTAAATTCACCTCTTTGACTCCAGAGTTGTTGATTACAGCCGTCTGGCTTTTAAAGGGTTCTACTCAGCTGTGTGCCTTCCTTCACTTACTCTTGAGTAGCCTTTTCTCCAGAGCATGTTTGTGTATCTGTCTTGGATCAGGTGGGAGTGCTGTTCCCAGGTCCTTCTCTGAAGTGTCCTTCTCTGACTCTCTCACTGGAGTCTGCCTGAGCCTGTTATTCCTCAACACCAACCTCACCCTCACTGCTCTCTGCCAGCTTTTCTTCCTTGACCTCTGAGTGGGATGCTGGCAGAGGCATGACAGCCAGGATGTGAATCATCCCTAATATATTCCTTACTCTGCTGAAACAGAGAGACCTGGCCATGTCATCTAGTGGTGTTAGATGGCAACTAATGGTTTCTTGTACAAAATTAATCACACTCTGTAGTGCCTTCCCGTCTGCAGCTGTTAGACCAGCATACCATACCGTTATACAATATGTGAAGACACTTTCTATCATAGCCCAATAGAAAGAAGTCATCAGCCATTGTTCCACCTGTTTTTTCTGCAGGATTGTAAGGAAATGAAGTCTCTGTTGAACCTTACTAACCACCAGAGATCTGCTGCTTTTCTAATGAGCACTCCCAAGATTTTAAAACAGGAAACCCTCTCCACATAAAAATGGTAAAAGTTTCCCTTGCACATATGTGCTAGTCGTTTCCGACTCTAGGGGGCGGTGCTCATCTCCATTTCAAAGCCGAAGAGCCAGTGCTGTACAAAGATATCTACGTGGTCATGACTAAATGCCAAAGGTGCACTGAATGCTGTTACCTTCCCACCAAAGGTAGTCCCTATTTTTTTTACTTGCATTTTTAGGTGCTTTCAAAACTGCTAGGTTGACAGAAGCTGGGACAAGTAACGGGAACTCATCCCATTACACAGCACTAGGGATTCAAACTGCTGAACTGCTGACCTTCCAATTGACAAGCTCAGCTGTCTTACCCGCTGAGCCACTGCATCCCATTTCTCCACATAGCCCCCCTCAATATACATTGGGACAGGTTTCTCTCTGTGCTTTTGGAAATCTAGTACCATCTCTCTTTTCTTGCTGGTATTTATATGTAAGTTGTTTTTGAGCACCATATGGATGCCTTCTGGACTTCTTCCCTGTATGTTGATTCGACCATTGTGTCATCTACAGACTTTATTATGGTGTAAGATGGATTTGAAGATATGCAGTCATATGTATACAGTGAGTACAGGAAGGGGTTGAGCACGCAACCCTGAGGGGAGCTTGTGCTGAGCTTCAGGGTGGAAGATGTCAGAGACCCAACCCTTACTGTTTGTGGATGGTCCATCATAAAGTCTTTGATCCAGTCACAAATGAGGGGAGAAAAATTCAGGTCAGTCAGCTTTTTGATGGGAATGTCTAGTAAGATGGTATTAAATGGCGAGCTATAGTCTATAAAAAGGATTGTCACATAGCTGCCAGATTTCTCAAGGTGTCTCAATGCTATATGTAAAGTAGTGGTGATGACATCTTCTGTAGACCTGTTGCTTGATAAGCAAACTGGTGCTGATCAAAATTTAGTGGAAGACAGGCCCTGAAGTGTTGTAGAACCAGTCTCTCAAAGCACTTCATCACGATAGATATCAGTGCCATGGGTCTATAGTCATTCACAATGTTTATGGCTGCTTTCTTTGGAACTAGAATGATTGTGGCTGCTTTCAAGCAAGATGGAACACTAGCCAAATTGCAGGGAGATGTTAAAAATCCTTATCAGGACCCCTGTTAATTGGTCAGCACAGGTTTTTACCACTTTCCCCAGCAGTCCGTCTGGACCTGTAGCTTTGTTGGGATTTATGGCCTTCAGCACAGCAGTCACTTGATGTTCATGCAAGGTGAGTGGCTGAAGATTGGAGATCATTTGAGCTAGAGCCACAGAGACAGGTCTTTTAACCTCAAAGTGGGTGAAGAAGCTATTCAGTTCCTCCACCAGCAGGCATTAGCGTTGACTGTTTCCATCATATTTTCCTTATAATTGGTTAGATGTTACAACCTCTGCCACACCTGTCTTGAGTATCTGCCAGATGCTTGACTACTTTTGTTTGTATTTCTGTTTAGAAGCCTTAATGCCTCTCCTCAAGTTTGCCCTGGCTTCGTTGTATCTGCCTTTATTTCCTGCCTTGAACGTGGAGTTTTGGGCTCTCAGAAGTGATTGCCCCTCTGCTGACATCCAGGATTTATGATTACTGTAAACTCTAATGCACTTATTCACTGTTACATTGTCAGTGCATGTTTTAATGTAAGAGAGTAGAGCATCAGTGATTTTTTTGCAGCTCCAAATGTTTAAGTATACTTATATTATACAAATATGAGCTAATTCACCACCATACATAGCTCTAGTTCATCAGTTTTGTTCACAAAATAGCTAGTGTTGGTTAGAATAATACTTGGTAATGCTGGCCTGTGAGGCTGCTTCCATAACTGAGCTATTATGCACATTATACTCAACCTTAACCTCTTGTGTGCCTTAATAGCTTGTATCAAATCTCAATTTGTGATTGCAACCAATGAGTGTTTATATATTGTAGCATACAGGATAGCATCATAAAGCTGTATATTAAAACTGATTTGGCTCTATGATGACATCCATTAAGAAGAAGGACATATAATTCTAAATAGTTGCATAAATACTCTCCAAGAAATGATAATCTGGTGAATACAAGATTTGTGAATACATTTCATTATAAGCAGATAGTGTCAGTACAGCGTTGTTGAAATAACAATGGCAGCCAATCATATCAAAAAGTTTCAAGCTAACAGAAATATACTAACAGGGATCAATCAGTTTACAGTACTATATAGTGTTTGCTGAGCTGATGTTGCCTACTGTGCTGATGTTCTTTGATTCTGTAATAAGAAAGGACAGGAATGCTTTTCTTCCTTAACCCCACTTACTCTGCCATGATTTTCTATTCAACATCCAAAAAGAGAATAAATAAGTAGCTTTTGCATAGCTGAGCAAATTCAAAAAAGCATATAGCAGGAATACAAGGACAGTAAAAGAAAATGGGCTGCCACCACGTGGTTGTAGATCCAAAACAAGAAGGCCCTCAGTATTGCAGGAGAAAAAAAAGCCACAAAGATGCACAAATTCTGGACCAGATAATGATGAAGTGGTATCACTGTGTGCAAGAAGTTGTCAGGGTGATGTTCTTAGTACTTATGGTATATGAACCCTTTGTTGACATATACAATTAAATATAGCTTTGTATTGCTCTGTGCAGTGATATTTCTTTCAATTCCAGAGTGTCAGTAAATGAAGTCCAACTGAACATTAAATATCAAGGAGGAACATTCTCACAGGAGAAGAATTTGGAGCCATTCGATGCTTCATTGAAGGAAACATAAACATTATTGATCCTTTCATTCTAAGCCTCGTTTCAGAGAATTTTTCAACATTTCTATCATATTACATCTTCATCTTAAATGATATGAAGGATACAAGTGAATTACAGAATAAATCTAAAGATACCTTCTTTATACTGGAAGTTTTTAAGAAGATGTTGGATAACCATTTATCTAAAGAGGTGTAGGTTTTCCTGCCTGGGCAGGGGGT
>JANHFP010002127.1:31703-51998 GCA_032468135.1 Calamaria suluensis | reverse complement strand
TTTTTCTACTTGCATTTTTACGTGCTTTCGAAACTGCTAGGTTGGCAGAAGCTGGGACAAGTAACGGGAGCTCATCCTATACATGCATAAGCTTGGAAGTAAATCCTATTGAATATAAAATGTTTTTCTATTTATGCTTAAAGATAAAAGCTTATATAAATACTATTTATCAGGCTGATGCATAAAAATATATTTGTCCAATCTTCCATTTTTTTTATTATGATCCAATACAGGTGATATTTACAATGAATAGATAGATTTAGGGGCATGCAATTAATTGGATTTTTTACAAACAGGATTTGATACTAATATTGGGACAGAAATCCGCCCAGATTTCTTGGTAGTGAGATAAGCAGCATATAAATAAATAAATAAATGTGGATGGTTTATGCCAAAAATGGGGAAAAACCCACCCTCAAATCTAGAGAGAACTCATTGACTAAAATAATTAAGCAGATTAACAACAGTGAGAAAATGCAACTTATTGTACAGCTTAATTATTATAAAATGAAACATTGCTTTGGACTGAAGAAAAGCAAATTTATCCTATGCAGACACAGGGCCAACTAGGAACATAATGAAGGGATGAAGGGGTTGAGCCCATTGTTAAATTCTCTGCTACTTTAAAAAATAACACTCAAATTATCTTTCTCTGCTAGGGAATACTACCAATTAGATGTTGATTAACTTGTGTTAGCCAATACAACAACTCAATCATATCCAGCTGTTTTCTTTTTGTCCTGGCCAAGCAATTTGTGAATTCAGTATAGGATGGAAATAGCATGAACATTTTCTGAATGTATCTTTTCAGCATCCTTTGAGAAAGCACCTACAGAGAGCACAATTCTCCCTCTGTTAAATCCAGAACAAAATTCTGACACTGTTAGATCCAATTTGCTTATCTGAGGGCTCCTTATTGTATTATCTTTGCAGGCTCTTCCTTATCCTTTGCCAGCAGATGAACCTTTATAGTAGTCATTGGGAAGTACTGATCTGACCCAGTGTGAAATCCAGTTTTTTTTACTACCGGTTCTATGGGCGTGGCTTGGTGGGCATGACAGGGAAAGGATACTGCAAAATCCCCATTCCCTCCCCACTCCTGGAGGGAGGTTATTGCAAAATGTCCAATCCCACCCCACCAGAGGTGGCATTTGCCGGTTCTCTGAACTACTCAAAATTTTCGCCACGGTTCCCCAGAACCTGTCAGAACCTGCTGGAATTCACCCCTGACCTGACCCCTTCCTAGCACTCAGTAGACTCCCTATGTGCATCAGAAATGGCCGTCTCTTTCTGCTTCAGGCTGGTTAGCTTCCACCCAGTGTTAGAATGTACCTGCCTACTTCCTTCTTAATTATCATTAGAAAACACCTCCTTAATTATCATTGGAAAACACCAAATGGCAAAAGAGACATATGGAAGATGGTGCTTTTTCACCTTAGCTTCACTGGGACAATCTTCTTCCTATCTTCAAGCACAGATGATTCCCGCTATGTCAGGAGACATATTCCTCCTCCAACCAAGTTTGCAGACAGGTTTTCATGACCTCTTTCTGTCTCTATCCTCCTTTTCTAGCTTCCCCACATCCTAGGACTTCTGAGATATGTCTGCTTTTCCTCATCCATCCTCCTGTTCCATGCAGAGGAAAGCCACCAGGAAATGAGGGCATATATGGATGGCATGGTGCAAAAGGATGAGAGTGGCAAGGCTGTCAATGGGCACAGGCTTCTTTACTGTTTACTAGGCAACAATATAAAATAGCTTGCCATTTCCCTTTTCAGAATTACATTTTCCGAGTTTCCCATTTTAGCATAAAAACCCTGTGATCTCCTGGTGGCCTCCCATCCAAGTACTGACCATGTCTGACCCATTTAGGTCTTCCCCTTCCCCTGGGAATCTTGCACATCTCATTGCCCCACATAAGGTTGGCAAGAGGCTGGGCCTGGAGTAATGATTCTCTTCTTTCAGTACTACTTGATCCTCCCTTAGAGCTTGGAGAGAGAACTCCAAGCTTAGGAGGGTCCTTTGTGCCCTTGAATGTCATTTACTGCCTGCCTGGTGTAGCCTAGTGTACGTTTTTCTTCAAAGTAGAAGTGGCACATCAAACAGTCATTTCTTGGAGCCTATTTCCAAATAAATGTAGCCAGGGGACATTTATATAAGGAATGGTGGGGCATCTCTGCTCATTCAGTTTCTAGCATCCAAAAAGGGCGTTTGTAGCTTTTGAGAATTAAAAAAAAGGGGGGTAGGATTGTCACTTCCTGCTTTGTTTGGCTGCTATTTAAACAAGAATGCATACCGCAAAATAAGCCTGTAATTATGCTTTTTGAAAAGTTCCGGCCCTGCGTGTGTAATGGATCTGTCCGGAAATAAAAAACCCATTTTCCTGCTTCCATTAAATCCAGCGTCGGATTTCCTATGACCCTTGCAAGGCTCGACTTTAACATACATGACACAGTGATAAGGGAGCTGTCAACGTGCTGGAGCGCAGTCGACTCTGAACCCTACGAGCTGCTGGGTCAAAGCAATAGAAAAAAACAAAGAAATCCTACAATTAAATCAGATCAGCGCTTAGAACAGGCAATCTCGCCAGTTCGGGACTTACCGTTAGGAGGCCTATTTTTTTTATTTTTTTTTGCAGCAGCTACCGGGTACTGGCAAAGCCGGTCGACTAGGCGCCGCCTCAGCAGGACCCACTGCGCAGGCGCTGCCAAGACTTAAGCCGTCCCCCTCTGCTCTTGCAAATTGTCCGACCGTTCCTTGCGGGGCGAGCCTGAAAGCGCGACGCCCGACTCGTGCGAAGAATCGTGCTTTCATTGGTTGTCGAGAGTTCGGATGTTCGTGGGGGCGCGGCGAAATTCCGCGCCGCTTTCCCCGGCAAATTGAACCTTTTTCCCCACTACGCGTATTTAACCGAGGGATCCGCGTATCTGAACATAATTTGGGGCGTATGTTTACGTTTCGAATTCGCACCTGCATATCATCCTGAATCGGGCACACCCAATAGGCGACAAGATCATTAGTACTTTGCTTGCAAATACCAAGGGAAAAATAAAAGCAGTTTTGATACAGGTCTTTTTTTAAAAAATAATAAATTTGCGCCTTTTAATTGCTTCATTCTGTTCCGAATTCGGAGTGGGTTGTATTAAGGAATGGAGATAAATGGCGATCAGAAGGAGAGCGCGGTATTCTTTGATTGTAATATATATTTCAATAAGATCATACGGAAAAATAGCATTGGGCATTGTCTCGCCTTAAAAAAGGAGCTGCTGGTCCCACTTGCCATGATTGCTTTTCCCAGTCTTATATTACTTTAAGAAATAGAAAATCTTTTCTTTTATGTAGACTGAGAGCAAACACACCAAGACAAATTTCTTGTGTGTCCAATCATACTTGACCAATAAATATTCTATTCAAAATAGTCAACCTTACTTATCAATGTATTTCAACATGGTGTCTTTTCAAACTGCCCATGAGCAATTAGTATTTTAATGTTAAAAGATACTTTGAACATGCAGGTATATGTCCAATGCTCGATACTGTGATACTGTGCTCGATACTGTGCTCGATTCATTGATTTCCCTTCTTTGAGAAGCAGCCAAGAAATTAAAAGACACTTGCTCCTGGGGAGGAAAGCTATGGCAAATTAGACAGCATTCTAAAAAGCAGACATCACCCTGCCAACAAAAGTGTGTATAGTCAACACTATGGTTTTCCCAGTTGCAATGTTTGGCTGTGAAAGTTGGACCATAAGAAAGGCTGAGCGCCAAAGAATTGAGGCCTTTGAACTTTGGTACTGTAGAAGACTCCTGCAAATCCCTTGGACTGCAAGGAGATCCAACCGGTCAGTCCTAGAGATCCACCCTGACTGCTCTTTGGAAGGCCAGATCCTGAAGATGAAACTCAAATACTTTGGCCACCTAATGAGAAGGAAGGACTCCCTGGAGAAGAGTCTGATGCTGGGAAAGATTGAGGGCAAAAGAAGGGGAAGACAGAGAACAAGGTGGTTGGATGGAGTCACTGAAGCAGTAGGTGTGTGTTTAAGTGGGTCGCAATAGGTCTGACACGACTTTGCAACTAACAACAACAACTATATGGATAATCTACAATATCACCTATCACCAAACCACATTCCAAATCTCCTTTTTCATAAAGAGAAAATATATTAGAATATTTTAACATGGTTTATAATTTATAAAATACTCATTATAATTTATAAGAAAAAAGGGTTGATTGTTCCAGGTTTTTGTACGACCACACATAGCTTATAAGAGAAATATTTCTGCTTCCGTAGCAAATTGACTGTAATAGTGTCACTTTCTCCAGTAGTGCACTTACCTGAAAATATTAATTACATTGCTTCAAATATTTTTGACAAATATAACTCAGGGTTGAAAAAGATTGAATTGTTAATAGTTGATACAATTGTAAGACACAGTCATAATGTTCTATTGACATTTGAACCATTTAATTGATCCCAAATCCAGCTAACATCAAAATTAAATATGCAAGTGAACTGTAAATACAGAATGGTTTTCGAAATATTAAAATTCCAAAATGCATCTATGACTGACTAATTGTATATGTGAGTCACTCTACATTAGCTGGATCACAGGAGTAGAATGAGCAATACCTACTGAAGTACTCTTTTTAACCAAAACTATAATGTACAGTATTTCCATTCTTGGTTAAGATATTTTAGTCCTGATCATTATTTGATAAAAAATATTTGTTTAAACTATTTATATAGTAGACCATCTTTCTGAGTGGTGCCTAAAATCTCTTTTTCAGGATTATTTGTAGCAAGAAGTAAACAGGCAAAATTTTATGAAATAAAATAGAATAATCTTCCACTATATTTAATAAACCCACCCTATTTTAGGATTTTATTTCAACTTTATTTATTTTAACTGGTTCAGAAAATAGCAGGAAAGTAACACAATCACCTGCTGTACTTGAATACTAAGTTTTTAATAACCCACATGTAGGAATGCAGTAGCACAGATTAAGCACCACAGGTAGACTTTTCAGTTGAGTAGCTGTCAGTCTGAACTCTTTTTGGTACATGGGATAACATGTATGACAAATGTATTTGCCCATTTTGGAAAACAACAGATTAAATACAGATTTCTTTTTAAACTGAATTCCTGATTTTTCTTAGGAAAAATCACTCTTGTACCAGAGCTAGAAAAACAGAAAGTCTTATGTTCAATCTTATACAATAAACACAAAAGCAATATTTTCCATAAGTACTATAGATAAGAATCTGCATCTGCTAAAAATTCAATGTCATTATCAAGATATTCCAGGATTACATTTCCCCCATTATATAGTGGCGATTCTTTAGACTTTATCCACGATTCTACTGTGTGATCCAAAGGCAGGGCTTCTCCAGATGCTGTGTGGCAAAGTCTTAATTTCTGAAAATTGGAAGGGTAGGAAGTTAATCACTCTTAAATCCAAACATTTGGAATTCACACAGTTTTGCTTCAATTGATTTACCTTGGCTGTGGTTTTGTTGTTGTCATTTTTAAGGCTTGCTAAGTGGGCGGCAGAATCTATCGCTTTGCCAATGCTCCATTTGCTGCAAAAGTACATGGGTATACTTTTATTGTTGCTTCCTTTGGGTAAAAATACTTGGAAATAGAGTCTGTCTGTCTATAAGAGAAAAAAATAAGGTAGTGTTAAAATAGTTCCTAGTTGCCCTTTCCCTTTACTAACGTTTTTAAATTTTAAAACTTTTTAAAACTTAAAATTTCGTAATTTTTAAAATTTTATATGTTAAATTTTTGATAATTTTAAATTGTAAATCTTTAGGACAGCCAGAACACATAATTTTTTAAATTTTAAATTCTTTTATTGTTTGTTTTAGTCGGGTGTAAACCGCCCTGAGTCCTTGGAGAAGGGCGGTATAAAAATCTAAACTATAAATAAATAAATAAATTTAAAAGGAACTTTTGCATTTCTCCACCAATGCATAAATTTCTCACCCCAGAGGTATAATTTTAAGACAAATTCCACCTTCCTCCTTCACTTCAGCAAATCTACATCTTGCATAAAAGCAACAGTGCCCCTTACCACCCTTGAAACAAGCTTGTGGGATTAGAAAAATAATTGTTAGAAAATAAATACGGTAGTTATTCAGAAATGTATTTGTCTAATCCATATGCATGATATACCTGCGGTACAGACTTCTCCCCACATGCGTGCATTTTTAGTTTCATCAGGGCTACTTTCGCAGCTGTTTCAGGGTTCTTGGCTCCTCTGTACTTTTTTATTGCAGTGGCTTCTTTTTTAGAATCTAAAAATATACAGACATTCACTGGGTTGAATTACCTATCCCTCTTTTTTTCCTAAATGCATTTATGTTGGAAAAAAGTGCTGCTACTCCTTGCTTGTGTGTTTAAGATGCAGTCTCTTCCCTGATCTTCAAATCCTGACAGTTGCCAATATTCAACACGTGTGACTGAGAAGAGACAGCAATGAAATCTAAAGGAAGAAATGCTTAGGAATTCCTCAGTATGAGAAAAGAAGCTGCTATGGTACTGTGTAATTATTGTAATATAAAACACTGTGGAACACCCAGGTTTCCAGAGATTATCTGTCTTGCTGCATGCCAGGCTGAACAATCCATGTGTTTCTTTTTATTTTTAAAGTTTTTTAAGTAAGTTGAAAATTGCCATGTTGCAGAACATATTCCAGCCTCCAATGTCATCCTTATTTATATTGTAAGTACTATATGGGGATTATAATTCTGGGTATACTTTTTTAAAAAGTAAGCACTGGAGTATGAAGTACGGTTTTTCTGCAGCATGCCATTCAGTTCAGAAGGAAGACCTCAAATTCTCATTATAATCAACTGAGCTTACAGGTTGCAGCTTAATCTGTGCAATTCTTTCAAAGGAGGATTTATTCAGCTAAAGGACATGGATCACTGGATATGTGCTCTATTCTAACATGGAGTTCTGAACACTCGATTAGGGGAAACATTTTAAAAAATCCTTCTGCACTTACCTACAATATCTTTAATTAGTTGCTGAGTGACTGCCATACGAGCTCGAGGCATTTCCAGTTTCTCACATTCGTGGTCTGACTGGTGACGGTGCCTGGAAATAATAGACTACCAAATATTTACTAAGTACTTTACAGAAAATAGGATAAGATTTGTTAGATCATTGCCTTTGCTCACCTTAAGCAAAATTGTTTTTCACAATAAGCACATAAGACGGGTACAAGTTCTCTTCCATCACAATCTTTATACATGCATGGAAATGATTTATGATAATCCAATTTCATATTTTTGTTTTTTAGATTTGCCTAGGTGAATTAAAAAAATACAATTTAAAATCTTGTTTCAAAAATAAAATTATATATTGAAATGATTAAAGTTAATAGTTTAAGCTAAATGTACACTATTTAAACTACCTGGTGATGACAACTTAAGAGGAAGTAGCTAGGTCAAATTTAGGTATAAATGCCAAACTATAGCAGTTAATCCTTTGCTTAAATGCTCCTCTCCCTGTGAACTCCTGGATATACTGTCCTACAAAGCTGGAGTACAACTTAACAGCTCTTTGCAGGGAAGACACAAGCCATAACTAGACTACATCGCAAAAACAGATCTCATGTAAACCATCTTTTGCAAATCTTGGTGGCATAGTGGTTAGAATGCAGTACTGCAAGCACATTCTGCCACAGCCTGAAGTTTGATCCCGACAGGGCTGGAGATTGACTCATCCTTCCAAGGTCGGTAAAATGAGGACCTAGACCAGTGGTTCCCAACCTTTTTTTCACCATGCCCCACCTAAGCATCTCTAAAATCCTGATTCCTCCCCCCATGACATATTACTCTTACTTTACTCAAAAAGTGAACTCTACTCACGCGGAGGAAGCCTAAAAGGCCATTAATTTGAACTGCCAAATTTCAGGCAGCCAGCAGTCAGCAGAAGTAGCTTGTGGTACACTGCACTCTAACTGCTGTGCCACTCCATAATTTGAGGCTTAGCTGAAAACTGTTCTCAACGGCTGCAATGAAAGAAAATATTATTTTTCTTTCATTGCAAACAGACTGTGTTCACAATCAGTCTAATTCACAATAATATCTTCACAATAAAATCCTCAGCCCTTCTAAACTATATAACCTAAAAGAAATCTTTTTTTGCAGGCATAATTTGGCAATAAGAATCTGTATAAGAAAGTTTTCCTTGCAAAAATATTCCTAACAAATGTAAAGAATATGAATTTCTCTTATAAGGTAAAATGTTCATAAATGTAATTTGCAACTAATTAATTATGAATTATTAGCTTACCTCAGAACAACAATGAGCAGACAGGCTTCTGTGTTGAATGCTTAAAAAGTTTTACAGAAACAAAAAGTCATTAATATGTGTAATACAGGATTTTATGAGAGTGACTTAGTCTTAAACTCATTTTAAAATGAAACAGTACCATGTAATATTTACCACTTAAAATTTATTATTTTCTTTATCCTTTATAATCCTGCCCCAAATCTCTAAAAATAGTCTATATTGCTAGACTATACCTTAATACCTTAATAATCATTAATATAATTACCAGAAAACTCCTGAGCATCCATCACAGACAAAAGGGAGGAAATCTAATAAAAAAGAAATATTGTAATTATATTCATAGTTTGATAGGTATAATTATCATACTGATAAAAGGTAAGTTGGAATATCTATTCTGTATGAACACATTACTGGCCAATTTGTATGCTAAATGGAATAAACACGAGGCCAAACTGCAGAATTAACTAGGTATTCTTAAGCAGTTTTTAATTTTCAGTTATAAATTCTGATCAATTTACTGGTATTTGTAAATCAGGTTGAATAATTTTCTGTAATAAAATAGAATACAGCACAGGGACATGGGTACTACCTTTATACAAATACAATTTACTAATTTAATTGCAGTGGATTGTGATTTTGTCTTAAGAACTTTCAAATAACAAAAAAAAACAGAAAAAAAGAAATTGGATAGACAGAGCACCATAGTGAATAAAGCTTTTTCTCTCCAATTTTCATAAAACCTCTGGCCCACAAGTGCTTTGTTTGTGAATGACTAGGCTAGTTTTCAGTAAATCAGAGTTATAGTTAGCAATAGGTAGAAAAAATGATTTTTCATATCTCCTAAATTAAGCTAGAGATGGAAGCAAAATGAAATTTTAATGGTGTACTGGTGCATGTCTGCTAAAAAGGCCTCCTTTGGGACTACTAAAGGTAGGCATATTTCACTTTGTACCTTAATTCTTCGATCTTAAGGACTTTTTAAAACATTTAGTATAAAAGAAATCAAGTCATACAACTTGTGTATGTTTTTTTTAAAAGAAATTTGCTTTTCACTACATTCATAACCACAAACGCCATTCAGCTGCATCTAACCAGCAGGCTGGCAGGCAGATTCATAGAAAGAACCTCGCCATTCACCCTCGCCTTTTCGATCGCCGGCATCCTGGTTTGCACTCGGATACCTCTGGTTGGAAAGGCAGAAGCAACAAAAGCCAAGTGTGGGAATCGTTTGACGCTGAAATTCCCACGGTGATAACCAGGCACAAATGTTTCGCGGTAAAAGTTGCAAGCCTTGGAAATACTTCTGTGGGGCCGACTCCCTCCGCAAGCTGCTCCCTTGGCCGATCACTTTCTTCCTCTACAGAGTCTCCTACATTGAACCTCCCAACAAAACGCTCTTACCGAGCTGTTTACACTCTTCAACTCCGCAATGCTGCCCGATTTCCAATTCCGCCATGTTTCCCAACAGCGCATGCCCGCGCCTCCACCTTCTTCCGGGGATACTTGAGGACTTTATTCCAGCCCCGTTGCTTGAAACCTAATAGGAGGCCCTTGGCGTCAACAAAGGGGTGGAGCTTGTGCGGTGACTCATGAATAATCCATGTAATTATCCCAGCAACAACAGCGAACAGATGTTGTTTTTTCTTTCTGGAGATTTTTCGCCTTCCCATTCTAGACTTCAGTTTAGGATCTCTTAGATGTCTCTCGTTCTGACAAACTATGAAATGAACTTGTGATGCAACAAGAATCCATTGCCCTACGGATTGTTTCTATTTTGTGAGCTAAAATAATAAAATTTAATAGACATTCGGAATCGTTTAGGAAGTGTTTTTGTTTTTTCTGTTAATAAGCAGATAACTGTCTTGCTAATAGCATATGCCAGACGGGAATCGGGAGAATTTGGGATTGTGGTTGATCACAATTTAATATAGTAATCAGCAAAGCTTGGCTGCCTTGACAAAATGGAGCTTGTAAAAAGTGGGAAGAGTTCTACTATATTAGTATAGTCAACTTTCAGCTCAACACAATATTGCATTCTACATAGACCATATTTTAGGAAGTTTTACAGAAGCTGCTGAAATAAGTATATCACTGGACTAGAAAGTAAAAATGTTCATTTTTCTTGTTCAGTTCTCTATTTTGCATTAAAGGAATCTAAACATATGTTGCTGCTTTGAAAAATTCCATTATGACCCAACTCCTTAAAGTAGCACTTTAGAGCAGTGTAATGTCATTTAAATACATTACTCTGTTTTAATGGCCAGGAGGGGTAATATCTAATGAAAATTAAAGAGCATACTTTTTCCAACAGAACATCAGAAGCTGTTTTTCATTGGTGTAAAACATATAATATGGAATAATAGATTAAACATATAGGAACATTCCTGTTGAGTATTAGTGAGCTGTTTTAAATTTTAAAAAGCTACAAATAACTGGTAATTGTGAGGGCAGAAAAATACCCTTGGTAATTGTGAGTTCCCTTTTGTGCATGTATTCAAACAGAAGCTGGACAGCCATCTGTCTGGGATGATTCAGTTTGAATTCTTAAAATATCTTCTACTGCCCCGGTTTTTATAAAATGTTGTACATTTGCTTGCATTTTAAAACACATTGATTTGAAGAGTCTTTTGTGGCCTTTGCTATGAATTAGACAATGTTAATTTTTTTTTGCACCAGAGATTCAACATGGCTGCCTGTGTGAAATCTACAGAGACTATATTTACCAGCCTACTGACAACTGGTAAAGAAAGTTATACCCATCATAAATCTTTAACTTTTCAGTTAGCATTTCACTAAAGACTCAGATTAATGCTTTAACCTCTTTTATCCCAATGGCAATCAAGTTTTACTTTTAATTACAATGTGCTTTTGGACTTTTACCCCATGTTCAATGTTTCAAAACAAAAAGGCAACAACAATGGAGTTTGAAACAGGACTGTAATTTCTGTGAATTACTGCAAAGCCTTAGGTTCAGAATAACTATTGCCCCTTTGAATGTACACTAATCTGCATACATTAAAATGAAATTTTGTTGCATAGAGCTGTCCATGAGGTTGCGATGGGTCAGACATGATGGGTCGACACAATTTCACAACTAATAACAACAAAAAGCTGTCAAGAGTCGCCACCTCCAATATACACTACAACAAACTCTATACCAGGGGTATCCAAACTTGGCCACTTTAAGACTTGTGATTCTGGGAGTTGAAGTCCACAAGTCTTAAAGTGGCCAAGTTTGGACGCCCCTGCTCTGTACAAACTCTCTGAAGTATTGCTTAACTCTGGAATAACATGTTTCTTCTCCTAGGCCGAAAGTACATTACTATTTATCCAAACTTCAGGAACGGGGCAGTTTGGTTACAGCTCGGGACGGCGCATTCCAGTGGGGGGAGCAAGTCCAAATTGTTTCACTTTACAACGTCACAATTTCTCCTGTTTTACTGGGCGCGCTTGCTTCCTTCCTTCCCGAGTGAGGATTTCCGCGGTTGCGGATGCCCTCTTGGCGGAAAGGGGGGGGGGGGTGAGACCCATCCCCGCTTTTGCAGCACCTGTGGCAGGTGCGCCTGGGTCACGTGGCTCCTTGCCGTCAGTCTTCGGGAGCCGCGCCAGCTTCCTTCCTTTTAGGCGTTTCTCCGCTTGCGCGACCGGACCGGATTAGATGGAATGCGGATAGAGTTGGCCGTCGCTCGTTAGTTCTCGGGGAAAACCAAACCAAACCGAACCGAACCAAAACCAAACCAAAAAAAACCCAATCCTGAAGGAGGAAGAGTTATCCAGGCCGCCTTCCACTAAGACGGCGGCGATTCGGCGGGGCGAAGATGAGCAAGATCCAGAAGTTTTTCAAAGGCGGCGGCGGCTCTGGTTTCTCCAAGGGGAAGGGGAAAGGGCCCACCCCGCAGGAGGCTTTGGCGCGGCTGCGGGAAACGGAAGAAATGCTGGTCAAGAAGCAGGAATACCTGGAAGCCAGGGTCGCCAAGGAATTGGCCCTGGCTAAGAAACACGGCACCCGAGACAAGCGAGGTGGGTTTTCTTCTTCTTTTCCTTCTTCCAGGAAGCAGGCCTTCATCTGGCAAAAAACAAGGTGATAAAAAGAGTACCTGGGGTGAGACGCCTTGGGCTTTTCGGAAACAACGAGCCCCCCCCCCCGCCCCCTGAGCGTGAGCAGAGTACGAAGCCTCATCGGATCGGACACATTATCGTTTGAACTCTTGGTTCTTTAGGGAGTTGTCCGCGACTTTATAAAAAGTTTCGGTAATCGAGTTGGTATGGGGAAGGACAGAGAGTGGCTTCGTGTTGCAAAATCTTGCCCGGAGAGCCGTTTCCTGAACTACGTGTGACTTTTAACTCGTCCATTTGGTTCAGTGGTTGATTTTTATATACTTTAGAACAGAGGTCTTCAAACCTGGCAGCTTTAAGACTTGTGGACTTCAACTCCCAGAATTCAGGGAGTTGGAGTCCAAAAGTCTTAAAGCTGCCAAGATTGGGGACCCCTGCTTTAGAAGTTGGAGGTTGGTCCCTGTCGTTTTAAATTCTGGCGCTTGGCTTGCATTGCTTGTACTTAGCTTTAAAATGTGGCTGCAGTTGTTGAAAGACACTTGGGTCATCCTAAGAATGGTCTTTGTTCACAAGACTGAACAAAGTTATAATTTGACTGCTGGAGACTGTTGTTTTTTGTGTCAGTGAGTCCGGAGTTGGCTGTTGCTATATTTGAAGCTCACCCTCCCCTTTGGCAGTCATAATGTGTGGCTCTACCCAGGATGGAAATGCTTTCTTTCTTTGTATAACATTTCTTGTATAATGTTTCCTTTCTTGTTTTCACATCTCTTGGGGAATATCAGACTCAGTGAAATACATTTAAATGCTGAACTTAAAGGTCTTGTGTGCCCTCTTCTTATATTTAAGAGCCATTGTTGTGCTTAATTCTAAAGGTAATCATTCCTACATTAAAAGATGTTTGCCTTTAGATGGGTTTCAGCAGATGACACTTTCAAATGCTACAATAAATGCTTTATTGTCAGAAATCCTTCCTGTTGTTGTTGCCCCATACATTTATTTCCCAGGAATAGAAACTTCTGCAAGTTTTCCCCTGAGCAATTTTGAATGCTTCTACCTTATCTCTTTCCCAGATTGCTTTGTATGTGAACTTAATACCTACTAGGAAGTTTTGACTGTGGATGGTTGAACAAACAAGTTGACTTAAGCAATTATACTGTTTAATGGTATTCAGAACGAGATCTTGTTTTTTGAATAAAGTATTTAAGGTTATCTACCAATTACCATATCTAAGTTTGTTTTGATCTTGTTTAGGGCATTGCTAATGCTGCCTTTGTTAGGGATTCTTATGTAAGGATAGCTGTGCCTTAACAAATCCAATTCATTATTTCTGAATTGATTATGTACCACTGAGTTGTTTGTGACTCCTGGTGTCGACATAGATATATTTCCAACTCATCATCTGTCCCTAACCTGGCCTTTCAGGTATTCCAGCATTCTTTCTAAATAACATTCATCATGGTATAAACAAACTGGAAGTAATGGAACACCTAGGTTTTTAGGATTCAGGTGTGAAATTTTACATGCATGCTTAAAATGCTATGGTGATAATTAATTAATTAAGTAATTTGTATAAAATTGTATAAGTAAATAAATATATCATGACACCCCCCCTTTTCTGTTTCAAATCACTGGAGTTAGACCTCCAAGACCAGGCATCTGTGGGAGTTGGGTATATCGAAAAAGTCAAGATGGCAGCTGCATCATAAGATTGAAAGTGCCTATTTTGTGACATGTGTTGAATGTAAAAAAATGCATGTGTAATATATAGAAAAAGGAGTGAGCCTTTATTTACATATCTGCCATACTTCCATATGTGAATTTTTTTGACCCCTGCTGCTTTCTTCAATCTTCTTTTAAAATACAGAGTTGCAAAGCCTAGCATTTAACATAACTTGAAGATAATGTTGAAATTGGGGGAAAAACATTGATTTAATGTGTGTATTATTAAGGATGATGTTGTATGGTCTCAGTCATGGGCTGACGGCAAAGTCATAGGGTCAGGAAAGAAAAAATCATTGGTACATTTGTTATGGTTAGGTGCAATCAGGAAAAAAACATGAACTAGATATAAGTCATTGTGTTTTACATTATGCTATTAAAGTAGTTGTCTAAAGGTGCAAGATTATGGTTCTCAGGGAAGTATGGGGATGCTGCAATGATCATAAGGGCAAAAAATGGCCATTTCAGCAATATAAGTTCAAACACTCATTAAACAAATGGTTGTAAGTGTACACTTTTTAATAAAAAATAGAATTACTTAGCTTCTCGTTAAAGTGGAATCAATGCTTCTGTTATATTGAAGGTAGCTAGCAGAGCAGTGTTGCAAGCCATTTTTATAATATACAATTATATAAATTTAGAACACGCTTCCTGAAACTATTTTTATTGGCTAGCAAGAATGGATCTGCAAACACAGAAAAAGCAGCTGTAGAGTTTTAATTTTAGATTACATTCCATCCCAACTGAAAGCAGAAGCTATGTGACACTGTATGTTACAAAATGGTAATCAATTTAATTCTAACCTGCAGGGTTGGTTGGTTTTTAACTGTACACTGCCCAGAGACATTCAGACAAAGAGATAGATGGTACCTGCATTGACAAAATAAAATAAATTGATAGTTTGCCCTCCAAGGATAGAGGGAAAATTCTGATTATGTAGTGGGAAGTCGGAGATGCTCCTTGCACACCTTGTGGTAGTAGTTCAGAAAGGCCTGACTTTAAAAGAGAATCTTCTGGGATTGGGCAGGGCAAGAGAGCAAAGTCTTGGATTCAAGTCTTCCCAGGTTCCTTCATTCCTTTTGAGTGCTTGGTTTTTGGTTTTTTTGAGCTCTAAAACCCACTTCAACCATGATAACCACAATCTATTTTTAAAGCCTTTTATTTTTATTTTGATCACCACAATCAAAACATATGGTTTCCTTCCATATAAGATGAGAAAACCATAATAAAGCCACAGCAGCCGGATTTTTTTTAAAAAAAGAAAGGTAGGAAAAGTATGCAGAGCATTGTTTCTTTCAGGCATGTTTACCAGCATTGGCCTTGTTAGCTGTGTATGTAACAAAATAATGTACCTGTGCATGTGTTTTTCAGTGATCACTTTGTGTTATGTCTATATGCATTTCTGTGTATGTATACACTGCAAAGCGCTGGGTGAACTCCATATAAACTTCACTGGGTCACATGACCTGGAGGGAAGAACCGGGAAGGCTTAGGATGATGCAGGGACCATCTTTCTGAGACAGAGCCCAGTTGTGTCTTCCATAGAGAAATTTTTCAGGATTGTTTTGTCTTTTTCCAAAGCCTAAAGTTTTGCTGATTTTTTCTCCACACCAAATTTGGTTCCATTCTGTTCAGTTCTAAATATATGGTGCAGACAAAGTCCCAACCCTCTTTACATAACTTATTCCCAGCTTTACTTAGAGCAGCTTACATGTTCAACATTATCTTTGAAACATAATCAAACATTCACATCTCCTCCCATCCCAGGTCTTCGGAAAGGACTCAACAGACAGACAAAGATGTCAAATCCAGTCTGAACATCTGATTGACCATGCAATGAACCATATTGTCCCATCAACCTTTGCAGGTTGATATTGACCACTTTGGAAAATCCTGCCCTAAATAATGGATAATATTATAACATAAGGCAGGACAAGAAGCAATGGATGAAACTAAGCAAGGAGAGAAGCAACCTAGAACTAATGAGGAATTTCCTGATAGTGAGAACAATTAACTAGTGGAATGGCTTGTCTCCAGAAGTTGTGGGTACTCTGTCACTGGATATTTTAAAGAAATGATTGAACAGGCATTTGTCTGAATGGTATAGGGCAGGGGTGTCAAACTCACATCATCACGATGATGTCACATGACATATCAGGATTTTTTCCCCTTTGCTAAACTGGGTGTGGCCGTGGCCAGCGCATGAACCATCCAGCCCATGGGCCGCAAGATTGACAGCCTTGGTATAGGGTCTCCTGCTTGAGCAGGGGGTTGTATTAGAAGACCTCTGAGTTCCTTTTGAACTCTGTTATTCTGTTACATATCTGGCTATATTTCTGATACAACAGTTTCTTGTAGTTATGATAAGAATCCTAATGGAAGCTTGAGAATCATTAGTTGAAACAATTGATTGTAAAGTTTGATTAAGAAGATAATGATTGTGTTTAGATTTGCTCCTCACTGTTTGACTACTGTATGCATCATCTTCAAAATGAACACATTTTTTAGTGCTTTTCATCAGATCTCCAAAGTATTGGTGAAGAATCTGGTAGATGATGCCCTTACATGTCTGGAACAATAATATTGGCTCAGCATACATGTATTAGTGCATTTGACATACCAGCTGGCAAAGGCCTAATTGAGCAATTGGTGCTTTGGGGTCAATCAAAAATACATAAAAACAATCCAGCCTAGATTTCCTATCCATAAGCTAGTGACAAATTTGTCAATAAACTTGGAGTATCAGGCAATTTTTCTCATGTTTAGTTCCTGGGTAAAATTTCAAGACTGGAATTTATGTGCTTCATGGCTTTCATCTTATGGTTTGATTGCTAAACTCCAACCCTATGCATGTATAATTATTGTGGTCCATTAATTGAATTCACATAGTTTGCACGTAACCATAATTTGTTTCATTATTTTACTGACGAAGTTACATTAGCAATTGCACTTGGGACTTATGTGCTGCTTCATAGTACCTTACTGTAGCTAAGTTCACACTTTGTGTTAATTCATGAATCATAGTTTTAAAACCACAACATCTGTGTTAAACAGTTACCGGATTCATCCTCTATTTAATGTAAGGTTGAACCCAGACATTGATTACAGCCCCAAGAAAATGTTAAATGTTTGAGAGAGTGCTGCAGTTTGAAGACAAGATTGCTATTATTACTGGTAGATTATCTTATAATTATAAAGAAAAGGTTGAGTGGGCAAATGTACATCCAAGAAAAACAATATTTACTTGTGTGAGAGTATTTATGTATACAACTATATTAAAAACTGTATTGGTACAGTACTTTTTGCTTCAACTATAAATAAGAAGAGAATATACCTTGTGGGCCATGAAAAAGACACTAAATCTCCCAGGTTTTTGTTCAGTTTTGTTTATGTTTTTCTTTTTGGGAAGTAGATAAAGGAAATCTAGCATTGTGTGCAAGTTGTAGATAGAAAACTTACTGTTATCTGATGAAAAGGGGCCAGAAAAAGCATTCAATCGGAAAAAGCATACAATTCTGGGAAGCATGAAAACTACCACCCATAATTCAGTGGTGAAATCCATTTTTTTACTACCGGTTCTGTGGGTGTGCCTTGGTCGGTGTGGTGTGGCTTGGTGGTTGTGGCAGAGGAAGGATACTGCAAAATCTCCATTCCCACCCCACTCTGGAATTTCCATCACTAAGCCATGTGATGATAAAGCAAAAGAACACAACTGCATCATTTAACAACTGCAATTTCAGCAGTCCTTATTGACATTTTAAGCTAGATTTGTGAGTTACTAAGTAAGTACTCGCTTTAATCAAGCCAGCCCAGCTCTGGGGCCTTTCAGCCTTGAGCCTTAGTAAGGTAAAGGACTGAGTCCAAATCCCGGCTGCACCTATCTCCCTCCATTTTTGCCCTTCGGCAAGCCTACCCCTGTGCCCTAGGATGCCACAACACCCCAGCCCAGTCTCACCCACATTTTCTGTCCCCAACCTGAGAATCCTGACCCCACATTTGGACAAAATTTCCATTTGTGTCAAACAGGCAGAAGTTGTGGGTAAAATGGACAAAGCCTTAATATATTCTCCATACATCCAAAGATTTGAATAGCTAAAGAGAATTTAGATACTTTTGAAATCCAAGAAAATGTGCTCATAGGATAATTATTGTGTTTCTCATGACTACTGTCAACATTTTTTCTCAAAGAAGCATAGTAAATTGCTTTTGGTAAATTCAGGAAAATTCTCTAGTGGTAATAGCAAGATAGCTATGAGTAAATGTGTTGCAAAATCCTTGATGATTAGCATCTAAGTGTATGATGACACTGCTGTGACTTGTTAGTGTTTGGAGTTGAGTAACAGAGGAGTTTCAAGTTCCTACAGAACAAGCCTTCGCAAGCAGGTATTACAGAGTAGAAAACTGTGTAGCAAAATATATCTATTTGCCACTTTTCTTCTAATTTTTCCACTCAATCAGCAGACTTTTAAAATGTGAACAGCGAAAATATTTTATTGAATTCTTATTGTAAAAGGCGTAACATCCCTCTTCATTTATGATGTACAAAGTCTAATTTCAATCTAAGATGAAGATACATAAATAGATTCTTATGTACTTTCACATAAAAGTCTTTATAATGGCTGACTCTCATTTGCTTATGTGGGAGATTCAGCTTTGGATCATTATAACAGTGGTGCAAGATTTAGCTTTGATGAACTCCCACATCCTTTCTAACATTTGCCATCCAAGGCAGGAATGAATAAATATTAACATTTTGTTTTCTACTTTTTGAGAAAGGACAACTTTGGTTTGGAACACAGAACAACTACCTGAATTGTGGTCATGTGACTGCAGGGACTGTGCAACTGTTGTATATGCAAAGACCAATAACATTCAGTGGCATCGTATGTTTGAATGATCACTAAATGAATGGTTTTAATTGAGGATTATTTCTATAAGTCTGTCTTCTTACTGCTGCTTTTTTCTTCAGCTTGGCAACCTTCTATTCAAATGCTTTTGGAATCCAGCAGTTTCTTATTGCACCTTTTTGTTCTAGCTTTCATGTTCTTTTTAATTTTTTAATTGTATTTAGTTTTGCTACACATTGCCTGGAAATTCTGGAAATCAGGTGGTAATACAAATACTTTAAAAATATATATATATATATATATATTATGTTTCCAGTTCTAGCACTGTTGCATTTTTGTCTCAAAAACACAAGAGAGAAGGTAAAGTGAATGTATTGTTTATTACTATCTATGGAGATTCTCAGTCATCAGGTCATGGTTGTCCCAAAGGTATTTTTTAAAGAGGCAACTTAACTTTCCTGGGTATTTTCTTGTAGACGTTTTGCTTCTCATCCAAGAGGTTTCTTTAGCTCTGATTGGGTGGTGGGGAATGGAAAGATTTATACTCCTTGCAGACAACTGGTCATTTGCATTTTTTTTAGAGTCATTGAGGCCACTTGGAGGTTGATCTGTGTCATCAGGGTCACCTGAGTAGTGCAAATGGGTATGGAGGCTTCTTGGAACTGCTGAAAGGACTGTGTTGTAGACTGGAGATACATGATGTTGTATCCCTCTCCATCTGTTGAGAGACAACTGTTTAGTTTTAACATAGATGGACTCTTTGAACCCTCTTTTAAACCAGTGGTCCTCTCACTGTCCAAAATGTGGACATAATCTATCTCCAGTCTACAACACAATCCTTTCAGCAGTCTCCAGTCAGAGCTGAAGAAGCTTCTTGGATAAGAAACAAACGTCTTAAATAAATAAAACAGACCAGTTGTTTTTAGTTTGATGATAATTGAAAACATAAACACTTCTGAATTATGGATAAACTATGATTTAAATCATGAGCATTTTAGTTTCCATTTATGTAATTATCTTCAAATCACTAATAATCTTGCAAACTAATTGAATAGCAGCCTGTACATGGGGTGCATGTGAGACACTCATAACACAAGCATCATGATAATAAATATTTCCATAGATGATGACTGCAACCCATCCACTTTTCAAATTCAATTAGATATTCAATGTTTAAATAATTAAAGAGGTTCTGTGTGTATGTACGTATGAAAATATTGGTTGGCAGGAATAAGGCCTTTTTATTTTAGAAACTACAAAATTCCAAAATCCCCTTTCAAGGAATAGCTTAATTCTCCCTTGGGCTGCTTAGGGAGTCCAAAGCTGTGGGTGATAACTTAGTCCTATTGGCCAGAGACTGAGTTCTA
>JANHFP010002123.1:139319-150057 GCA_032468135.1 Calamaria suluensis | reverse complement strand
TTGAGATGGTGGTCTAACACTATAGAAATTTTATTGGGGGTATAGAGGGAGAATAAACAGAGTCTCTTCTTTCCTCTCTTCCTTTTCCATATTATCCCACCCACATGTTGCAGCCCGCAATAGTAATAACTACCCTAGACATATTTGCGTTATATTATGTCTTACAATGCCAATTTTACTTTGGCCCAGTGATGAATATTCTCTGACAAGTAAAAACTGTATGTCATAATAAAGTTTCTCATCATTTCCAAGGAAAGAAACTCCAAATGACAGTTCAATTAAATTTTAAGCAGAACAGAAATATAATAGCAATTTGATTGAACACTGTGGAACTAAGCACAAAGACTCATTTCAGAAGCCGAAGGTCGATTCAAATTTGGATATAGAGATATCTTAAATACTCCCCTCCCCCAGTATTAATAACTTTGAATTTGCTGCACCAGCCAACCTTAAATATCTTAGGAAGCTGTAGCTACATTTGAGGCTCAGTTGGTATAGTCTACACAAAAGAAGGGGAGGGGAACACATTGTAAGATAGCGCAAGAAATTCTGGCCCTCATATTGATACACATGTTTTTAATATATGAAGTCATATCTTCCTATCTACGATTGGTCTTGGAATTCAATGAAAACCCATAAAATTAAATAAAAATATAAGTTGATAATATTTCTATGCATGGACCACTGTATAAAATAGTACATTTATGAGTGAGATTTTCTTTGGCATTTAGGATGGGATATAAAATTAAAATTAAGGTTTTAAGCCAACAAACTCACCCACACCAAAACAGGGAAAATGAAAAGAGATCTCAATTTTCAAGAAAAAAAACCAGAGGGATTCCCAATTTGATGTCTGAACTCATTATAGGAAGCATATGAATCAATCTTAAAACAGTCCTAACCATAGGCTTTTAATTTGGAAATTAGCTATACAGACCAGCAATGTCATTTCAAGAATTTTCTCAGAAATTTGTCAGGAATTGAATCTGGTGCCCTCAAACTACAAGCCATGTGTTCTACAATTGCATTGTGCTTCATGAGTTAAGCTGTTTACACTCTTCTCTGTGATTGAAATATTGAATCTGTGCTTTTTTAATTGCTCAATTTCAATGAAACTAGACATAAATACAGGTAATTAAATTAGAGCACTCCATGTCCACTATATGCAGAATTTTTGAGGATTTGATAATTATAATGCTCATTTGTTAGCAATGTTTGCAGAATCTGTGTATAGAATTTGAGATTTTGTAGCTTTGCCCATTGGGCAGAAACAGAAATTATACATATGATGTTCACTGCTTTAATGATAACTGCTACATCCTTTTCTCTTATGATTTTGGATCTCAGTCAACAAAGTGAGCTTGCAGCTGGGAGTCATAAAGCAGTCACAAATGAGAAACGGTGTAAAAAGAAAACCAAAGCTGCAGCAAATGTCATTCAGCAGCCAAATCCTTTGGATCAAACATGTATCCACCCTGAATCATATAATATTGCAATGAGGTAAGCAGTGAAAAAATGAATACGCAGTGAGCTGTTTTAGTTTTTAGTCTGGGAAGTAATATTTCTTCCAAAATTACAAAAAACTCTTGGAAGCAGGGCTCTGAGTATACTAATGCTGATCTTATAACGATGGTTAAATGAGTTCTATATACCACAAGCTTGTTCTCAAATATATGTAAGGGGTGTGTGTGTGTGTGTGTGTGTAGATATGTGTAGTTATACTTGTAATTATAATTATAATTATATATGTAAGCTGCATATCCTACAACCTAACCCATGGCCACATGTGACCTGTGGGCCATTGACTAGACATGCCTGACCTAAATGGAAGAGAAGGAAATTTAACCCAGAATTGTTACTAGCATTTGTTTAAAAATGGCCTATGCCTTTGTCAGGATATAAGCTATTGGTGGCATTCAAAAAAAATTACTACTGGTTCAGTGGGCATGACAGAGGAAGGATACTGTAAAATCTCCATTCCCACCAGGGGAAGATTGCTGCAAAATCCCCATTTCATCCCAATCAGCTGGGATTTGGGGACGGGGCCAGTCAGAGGTGGTATTTACTGGTTCTCCGAACTACTCAAAATTTTTGCTACCGGTTCTCCAGAACTGGTCAGAACCTGCTAAATACCCCCTTTGATATAAGCTATACCAAGTGAAGCTTGTTTTACAATTGACTGATGGTGATTTTGTCAACGGTGTTCACGTGATGCTCCAGTTGTTTTAGGATTGCACCCAAGTTCCTATTACTAGTGGAATTACCTTTGCTCTCTTTCGCCATATTGCTGCAAGTCTTTGTATTTTGTTACCTTCTCCAGTTCTTTTCTAATCTGCTGTCTCTAGGTACTGCCATGCACACTATCCACACTTCTTGTCTTTCTTATCAACATTTGCTAAGCCTATGGTATAATGTGGCAGGTGCCTGCCTGTTTGAATTGTAAAGTTCCGGAGCACTTTAGCTTCTTCGTTTTTTATTATTTTCTCTATCTTATGGTCTCGCCAGTTCTTGCTTGCAGGCAAATGATATTTGTTGCAGATTTTCCAAAGTACCATTGTTGCTACTTTGTCATGCCATTGCTTGTAGTCAGTCTGGGTGATCTTCTTGCAGCAGCTAACCAGGTGCTCCACTGTTTCTTCAGTTTTTTTGCATAGACAACATTTGCTGTCTGTTGCTAGCTTTGTATGCATTTGTTCTTAAGGCTTGGCCTTGTGCAGCCAGAATTAGTCCTTTGCTCACTTTCTTCAAGTTTCCTGCTCTTAGCCATTGCCAGGTCCCGTTATTATCTGCTTTCCCTTGCTACTTGTGAATTGAGTGCATTTTTGACTGATATCAATTTCCTTTTAATGATTTTAGAAATAGAAATATAAGCAAAAATGTTTTCATCAGAATTATAGCAGGGAATTTAGGATTAAATTCCCTTTCCTTTCCTATGTTTATTCTGATCCTATTCATTATCAATTAATATTAGATGCAAATACTCACTTAATGCCAGATGTCATCTTCTCTTCTAAGCAGGCATGTTGAGAATTACATAACATATTACATAACATGTATCCTTCAGGGATCGGTTGTGGCAACTTTTTCCATACACACTGTCATAGATATGTAATTTTAACTCTGCCAGAAAGGGTGGGAGGGGATACTTTTAACAGTTTTTTGTATGCAGCATAATCCTCAACACATCTCCTTGTCAACACTCACTATGTTTCTGACTTGCCTCGGGTAAGAAGGAGCCAGAGAATTAACCAACTAGAACTTATGGCATCTGGCAAACAACATGTGCCTAGTTACTAGATTACGCCCCTCCCCTCGAATTAATTTCAGTTTATAATGATTCAATCTAACATAATAATGGATGTAACAATTAATTATCCTTAACTGAGTACTGTAGATGATCCATTTGTCTTCAATGCACATGTAATAAAATTTTGAATTAAACTGAAATCTTGTGGAATTAACAGTATTTTAAATTTTGTATAATTTCTTTTTTTAAAAAAAAAAAACCTCCACAAACCCTTTCAAGCTTAAATCAGGGTAATTTTAATGCTCATTAAGACAAGTTGATAAGTAAATCATAATATTATGAAACCATATTGCACCATCTGGTTTATCAGTTTTATTTCCTGAGGACTTGGAGTATTTACATTTTAAAAGATGTGTGCATGATATACATTTGAATGTATTTGTTCTTGAATATTACTTGGCTTTAAAAATCATTAATACCGTTTCTTTCCTTCCTCTCCCAACCTTTTCCCACTTCTGCATGCAAAGCATCAGATTGTATATTCTAGAATATTCTATTCTATTCATGAATAGACTGTGAATATTCTATGATCAATGTGATAATATGTTCTTTGCTCGTTTATGTCTATTTCCTTACTTTTATTCTGCAGCCCTTCTTTTCTTGAATCACAGACTGTAAAACATCTTGGGATACAGCCTATCTTACTTTATCTCTTAAGGCTAAAGCACTATGCATATTAACTGTCTAATAAAAATATAGTAATAGCAACAAAATTAGGCTTATTACAAGGCTTACATTTTTAAAAAATACTTGCAGGAAGCAGATAGCAGCTATAGATACATTTTTTTCCACTTAAAATAATATTGTTAAAATAAGGGCATCCTTCTCTATTTCACAACTAACTAGTGATAGTAACATTTATTTGATATCAGTACATTTAGATGTAATCTATCTTAACACCTTTTATTATGGTAATAGGCTACCCAGTCGATTGCAAAAGGAAACCTTCCTATTTCCATCTGTCTACCTTGCCTCCTACAAGAGCTAAAATGCTACGTACAGTTAGAGGCAGATATAGCTCATCCTTGGACAGAAAAGCACCTTTACCTATATCAGATTTGCTCTCCTTTCACTGCAATCCAAAAACTAGATCCTAAGTCTCCTATGGAGACACTCTAGCACTCAAGAAATACCTTTCTGAGAGGCTTAGGTAGGTTGTACTTTATGATTCTTATTGAGCATATCTTTTCTTTTATATACACTGAGAGCATATGCACCAAGACAAATTCCTTGTATTGTCCAATCACACTTAGCCAATTAAAAATTCTATTCTATTCTATTCAAGAGGAAAAGTAGGAAGGCTTGCATTCTACAGTATATCTTATCTACAGAGCAAGCTGAAATATAAGTGATGAAAATTGCATTTTTATTATTTTAATTGTAGCTAGTATGTTATTCTTTGGAAATGATTGGTTGTACCTTTTACATAGTTTTAGACATAGGTGTTTAAACCAAGGAAATTTCAAAAGTATGTCTTACACTAGCCTCTTAGCATTTATCTAGATATTTGGAGCTCTAATAATAGCTGCATTCAGATGCATAGTCTACAAAACAATTAGCCTAATTGCTGTATCAAACATGGTCATTGGTTGGCAGATCTTTATACTATTCAAACTTCTGGAAATAGCAATTTTTATTCATCCCAATTAATGTTCAAGCCTATTCATAAATCTTTAAAAATTGTAACATGAACTGGCATTTCCTTTTATAATTGAAGCTTCAGCAAATTCACTTAGAATGAATTTCATCATGAATTATGAAAATAAATACTAACATAGAGATTACAATGACTGCCGAAAATATGATGAATGCTGACATTTGCATGTGAATATTGACACACTCAAGTAAAGTTTTCAAAGTTGGAGTCCTTTAATAACTTACTTAAAATAAACACTAGCAGTGTTATGTGTCTAGTGTTACATTCCTAAGAATTAACTTCTGTATCTACCTATTGAAAAGTCAGCTCTGTTTGATTCAATAGGGCTTACGTCTATATAATAGCAAGTAGAATTGTAACCTAAGTATCTAAAATCTCCAACATGCATCAGTGAATTTTTCAATATACTTAATTATGAATGTCAGCCAAAATGGGAAGGTGAGAGAGAATACCATGTATTTTCTCCATTATTTAATTTTCATGTGAGATCAATTGTATTAATAAAATTAGAATATTTCTTTAGTGTTTGATAAAAGATTTTACTATTTAACTTGTAATACTGATCTTTTAATTTGTATTTTGGCATTTAACGTATGCTTTCATAAACTTTAAATATTTATTTGCATAGTATGTCTTAATTTTGTGCATGTGTGCATTTTTTATCAAATAGTTTGAAAATATGTTATTAAATGTAATTTATTATTAGCAATCAGCTACAAATAAAATGTCTTGTAAAAAAGGGTAGTTATTTATTATCATATTATCATTATTATCATTTGCTTTTAAAATACTGCAGGCTGGACGCTTTCATTAGTGTTCTTTTGTCAGCTCCAGTATACTAGTTGTTCCATCCAACAAAAAATAAATGAAGAGAGAGATAAATACTTGCTTATAGCATTGTTCTTCATTCCGCATCGCAAAGCATAATGATACTATGCTGTTATTCCATTTTCTGTGACCTTGATATAACTGAGGATGTTTTTCTATACCCAAAAGGATTTGCTTTGTTCTTAGCAATGACATTTAAAAATAGAGGAGGTCAATATGCATTACTGCTGAGATGGAGTTTTGTCTTTAATATTGATTTTTCTTCCAAGTGCCCTCCAAGTCTATTTATTTGAGTGAAAATGACCCATGAAAAGGAAGGAAGGAAGGAAGGAAGGAAGGAAGGAAGGAAGGACTTTCACTAAGACATGGAAATAACTATATCATATCATAAACTTATATCTCTAAATCAGATTCTCTAAAAGTGTACAACAAAGTGGTATTGTTTCTTTGAGAATAAATTTATAAGATTGACTGTAAATTCTGAGCTTGGCTGTTGGATTTTTCCACAGGCTTTCATTCTCCTTCTTAATGGGCAAATTGGTTAGAAACAACCAGGACAACATTTTTAGTTTACTGCAACATTTTCCCCGACATTTTTAATTTATTGCAATAAATTGAAATTTTGCCATGAAAATATATATATACACATAACAAGGAAAGAGCTCTTAAATCAAATATAATTTGCCATTAATTTAATCAAGGTAAAGGTTTCCCCTGTTTCATGTCCGACTCTAGGGGCAGTGGTCATCTCCATTTTTAGTGTTGTCCAAACACGTTTTTGTGGTCATGTGGCCAGCATGACTATACGTCAAGGCATACGGAATACTGTTACCTTCCCACTGAATTGGTGCCTATTTATCTGCTTACATTTGCATGCCTTCGAACTGCTAAGTGGTCAAGAGCTGAGACAAATAACAGAAGCTCACCCCATCCTGTAGTGTTTGAGTTTTGAACCTGAGCTGTTAACTTTCCAGCTGACAAGCTCAGCGTCTTTTACTGCTGAGCCACCAAACTAACCTAATCAAAGTAGATATTGTTAGCTAAGGAGAGACGTAGGTTCCCCAAAATTGAGCAGTTCCTTAAAGCAATACTAACAGTTAACTCAGGTAATATAAATTATACTATATTCTTACAGTTCTTCGGTTCAATAGTGTATTAATACAGTATTTCAAGGCCCATTTGCAGCTATAAGAATTTACCCATTTATGTCCCTGCGAATAAATCCTTTTCTTGTTACAAAGCAAAAAAAGGGTTTTTCCATAATACTCTGACCTTATGGAATATTGCTCCATTTTAGGTATGCCTTTATTTTAAAATTGGTTTAAGATCTAAATGTTGCAATCCATGGCTGTTAGTTTATATTGTATTATGCTTATGTTTGTAACTATTTTTAGATACTTTACCTTATTATTTATATTGGAATTAGATTTTAATTCTTTAGTTTCAATTAAGTGCAGATATATGTCCATCAACAGATTTTGTGCTTGTAAGATGTTCAACTAGGATCTGAGAAATCTAGATACGCATCCATTAACATTAATGGAAGTTCACTGGGTGACCTTGGCAAAGTCATTATCTCTCAGCCCAACCTAATAAGGTTTGACTCATAAACCTAGAAAGGGTCATATAGGTCATATCGTCCATTCCCTCAGATGGTGAGACAAACAAGCAAGTCTATAAATTGATCTCCTTGCCTTGCACCAATTAGCCAAGGCACCATATTTTGCACCAGAGTCAATCTGATGCCCAACTAGAGATGACAGACCTGACAACTATACTATACTATTGGAAAGCTCTCCTTGTAGCAACAAATCCTTGTAGCAACAAATCCAGCCTGCAAATCCAGTGACCACTGAGAATCATGGAGCACCTCTGGCCTACAATATAACTTTATAGAATGTAACTTTTTGTCCAAAATTCCTACATTCTGTTATTATCCATAAAAATTATCAAAGGAAACTTTATTGGCTGAAAGCCTGAATTTTAACAATATTTGGGAAAAATTATTTAAGTTGGCAATGAAATGTTTTAAATAATAGTTATTTAAATAATAGCTTGATAACTTTTAAAAAGTCTGTCCAAAGCTCGCTCAAAGTTTCTAACGGGAGTTTTAACTGCAGTGTTGTTTTTTACATCCTGTTCTTCAAATGTATTTTTCCAGGGAGTTTTGAGTAAAATATAGAACAACATCAATAAAATAGCAGTCATGACCACACAGAAAGGAAAAACCAAAAATACTTTATGATTATGGTTTATAATTTATTTTTGCTTTCTCTTTAGTAAAAGAGCATTGTTCATTCTTACATTTTTACATCAAAATAGAAATGGGCTCATATTTTCAATATACATTGACTTAGTTCTTAAAACAACATTAAAATTTGTCACTCAGTAAGATATTTACACCCTCCACATCAATTACTATTTTAATGTTTTAATTGATTAATCTAGCTGTTAAACAGATTAAATTTGTTATCTCTATTCCATATAGTTCTGAGGCTCAGAGTACAGGTAGTCCTTGATAGTAACTAGAATTGGGAGTGCCAACTTTGTCATTAAGTGTAGTGGTCAGTAAGTGAAACTGAGGATATGTTTACAATATTTCAGCTTTCCTTTGCTTTACACACCTGCAAATATCATAAATGCACGTTATTTGCTTTGTTTGTTTTATTTTTAAGGTGACTTACAATTTACCTCAGTTAAGTGAATAAAGAAAAGCTTATTCATTTTGGAACTTTTATGAACAAAAGCATGTATTGAAACTTTGGAGATTGTGATGCAGAGAAATTGTTTACTGCATTTTCCTTCGAAGTCAATGACAGTTCATCTGGCTAATTCTTGTTGCTTTGCAAATGACCTAACTAATATTCAGAAGGACAGAAATAAAGTTCATAGTGATTTTGATAGGCTAGAGATAAAGGGTTAAAATAGAAAAAGTGAATAAATGTGTTTTTCATTTTGGGGAAAAAATGCCTTGAGAAATGATAACTGGAAGAGATAATAGCACTCTTCAAATAACTGAAAAGGTGTCATTTTGTGTAAAATGTGTACCAGTCTTCTTTTGTTCTTATTGTTGCTACTCCTGCTGCTGTCCCAAAGTACAGGACACAGATTAATGGACTTCAGTTAAAGAAAGGCAGATCTGAATTAAAGGAAGGCAGATCTGAATAAATTTTTAGGTTAGCTTCCAATAGTAACAGTCTTTCAGCAATGGAATCACCTACCCACAGAGGTGATGTTGAACTCCTTTCACTGGATGTGTTCAGGCTGAAGTAGAAAAGATGTCTTACAGGATAGTACAGGGTTTCAACTCAAATGCAAACAGCCACTGCTGCAGGCATTTGTTCCTGGTGCCAAGTAATTGTTCACGAGGTCACAGTGTGCTTTTGAAAGGGGAGTAGTTGCTTGTCATTGTTTACATGCTGAAATCCACGCACAAAGGTGTCCCCTAAACCAGTGGTCACCAACTGATGGTCCGTGAACCACTGGTGGTCCCGGAGAAAATTTTGGTGGTCCCCCAAAAAATATTTGCACTTTTTATATAGCACTAAATACTATTTATCTTTTTAAAAAAATCATATTAGTGGTCCACGGGATTTAAAACTATATATTTAGTGGTCCCTGAGGTGACCCTTGCCCTAAACTTGTCCAAAATAATTTATTTGGCATTGGGAAGGTTGCTTAACATTGCCAGAGGCAAACACTAGGGAATACACCAGAGTTGGAGCCATAAAAGTAAAAATATATGGATAGTGTGTAACAATGAGACGGACAGCATAGAAATGTAATAATAAAAAATAAGAGCAGGAAGAGCCACCTATTATTTCTTCTTCCTCACTGAGAGTGAAACCTTTAGAGCTATGTGAAGTGGAATCCTTGGATACAGAGGAGTTGTGGGTTTCTAACGGTTCACCCCAGTTCAGGCGAACCGGTAGTGTGGCGATGGGAGGCTCTGTCCACTCACCCGGATGTCATCACGGACATTCTGTGCATATATGCGCGCTCCTGGTTCCAAACCAGTAGCAAAAGTAAGAGGAACCCATTACTGATACAGAGCCACGTTGATTCTTAAAGTCCCCCTCAGCAAGGCAGAAGCAACACAGTAGTAGCAGCTTTAGCCCTCTTCTGCCTCCATTGCACTTATCCTCTGCAGTGTAGGGCAATGACCGAGGGTAACCGCCTCGAGTCTTTGGAGATTGGGCGGTATATAAATTGAAATAATTAATTAATTAATTAATTAATTAAAAAATAAATAAATTTAAAAATAAATAAAAAATAAATAAATAAATAAAAAATAAGCAACATGAACTTATTAATGGGAGAAGAGTATTGTCTAATTTTACAACTGAGGAGGACTAAAGATTCTAGGCATTCCTTGGAATGAAACCCATTGAATCTATAGGATTTATTGGCCTGTCCCACCCATGCTGGGAGAGGAGGCATGATGCGGGCCCTGTCGACCAGGATATTCCAGCTGAGGGGGAGGTCCAGGAAAAGAGCCTTCTCTTCCATTGCGAGAGCTCTCTAGAACATTTTACCACCACGATCCCCAGGTGAGCTCAGCTCCAACCTCCTGACCTTCTGTAAGAGCTTAAAAGACCTGGCTCTGTCATTTATCTTGGGACACCAATGGAGGGGCTTCATGTTGTGGTGTGTGTGGATTGATCAACAACAGATTCCACCCTGCTCCCCTCTCATCATATTCCCTCTCCCTTTTTAGGTTGATTTTGTATGTATGTATGTATGTATATGCATCAAAAATTATTCCAGATAAAGCCTGTTATTATCTAAAGGATGAGGTGCAGATGGAGAAAAAAAATTATTTGTGATGTCTGTTTCTGCTGCCTATTTAAGCTTTTCTTTCACGTACTATGGTTTAATCAAAATTAATAATATGTTCTACTCTCATCCTGCTTCTATTTTACACCTAAGGTTTTTAACACTTGTTG
>JANHFP010002123.1:62830-82853 GCA_032468135.1 Calamaria suluensis | reverse complement strand
CAAAGTATCCACATCTTTTCTACATCGTGGTGACCAGAACTGAATGCAGTATTCCAAGTGTGGCCGTACCAAGGCATATAAAGTGGTATTAACACTTCTCGTGATCTTGATTCTATCCCTCTGTTTATGCAGCCTAAACAGACCAATGTTCCTCTTTACTCTGGGCATTAATTTCCACAGTGGTCGATTTCATAATGGTGAGAAGTTATGAGAAGAATAAGAATTCAATCTCCTAGTCAGGTTTCCTAGTCATGTTTTCCAGAGCAGTACAAATGCAAATGTGAGTTAAGAAAAGTATATTTGAAGAGATGATTGAACAGAGATTTATCAGGAATGGGGTACTGTTGCCCCCTTAAGTGCCTTAGTTACAATCATGAACATTATAGTGTGCAAAATCCAGAGGTGCCACCGTTTATAGTGCTGAACACATCTCTTGAAGAAAAAATTCCCCCTTCTCTCTAGTTTTCCTTTCATCCTTGGCCTGAGAGTACCAGCCTCCCTTCCCCTTTGTTGCCCCCTGTTTTTTCAGGGCACAAATGATGAAGAGTGGGAACCATTCACTTTCAGGATCTGAAACTGAAAAGCTTCTTGATAGATTTATTGTAAGCTGCTTTGTGCACTTTCAAAACTAGATATAAATGACATCCTACCTTTCTTTTTGAAACTGAAACAGAAAGGTCAGAGATTAATGAGAGATCCACCATGGCAATGACAAACATTGTGGTTTAACGTTTCCAATAAAACTAGAAGAGATTGTGTATTTATTGGTGTTCTTTAAAGTGTTAGATTCTACTCATGTAAAACAAGAAATACCATTTATTTGTATTGGGAAAGGAACGGAAGACACAGAAACAAGGAAAATATAATAAATCCATAGTAGAATTTCTGCATTTGTGGGGTTATTGAACCCAGGCTAATTAGCAATCATTCAGCAAGACCTACAGGAATCATTTATGGGTAAGTGATTGCAAAGGATAATATGTGTACTGCATTCACTTTCACATTCCCAGAATAGATTGGTATTATATAGCTATGGCTGGCATCCTCTGGAACTGTAGGTTTCAATCAACTGTTTCCCACCCCATGCTTGGATCCTGTAGACATGCCTTCTTGTTCACTGTAAAGGAAGGAATAAACAAATGAAATAAATATCCACCCTCTACCCCCCAGAGCCCTTAACATAACATAAGCAGTAATAATAACGTAACATAAGCAGTAATAACACTGGCTTGCTGTAAAGGTAACTCAATAATGTTCCTGAGCAGTATCGTCTATCAATAACTTTGTTTCCCCCTTTTTAAAATATTGTAGAAAATGCTATGCTTAAGAAAATAAAATATAAATCAAATGCATATTGAAAAACACAGCTGGCAGTGGTCCTAGGTAGTCCACAGCCAAAACATGGATATGCAATTAACACTCCTGTTTATGTAAACATCTGATTACCCAGATGTTTTGTAGGCCACACAGGCTGTGCAAGTTACTCAGAAATTATTCAGGCTGGAAAGAACTTATATGTCAACTGCGGCAAAGGAGGTGGGAGCCTTTGCTGTGTTATCCTGTAAAGCCCATGTCCATTCAACATAAATGGAGGCAATGTAGTCCTTTAGACATTATACTGTATACATTAGGCAGCTTCTAGGCCTATTAACCTAACAGGCTACTTATAATATACAAACAATATAGCAATCAAGAAATTTTGTGCCAAAAGGAAGGAAAGCTCTAATTCTTTCCTCTTATTTTGTCTATTTATAAAATGTCACTGACTTAATGAAGTTGCATTTATCACTACAATTGTTAAGAGCATCATCCAATCTTATATCTGGAAATGAAGACATCCAATGGTGGGGACGGATGAGAAACAGTATAGATTTTAATTATACCCCACTCCAACAACAACAAGAAAAATTTAAAGAGAAAATTACGGCATACACAAAATTACCAGTAGAAAGACAAAAACTACCACCATTGAAAGCAGTGACTAAGAAGGACCTGGCATCTGTAAAGGATATAAATAAGACACTTGCAACAATTAAAATAACGTCTACTACCAATCAGCTTTCCTATTATACAGCAGTTGTAGTTACAGAAGAACTCGTGATCTGTACTTGATCCTGGTTTTTCAAACCTTATTCAATAAATGATTTTATAAGTGCCTTGAATCTGCAGCTTGAAAAGTAATGATGTTATATGTGGGCATACCATGGAATGACCATCATCATTCATATTGCACCATTCTGCACCACTGAAGGTTCTAGGTAGTCTTCAAGGGTAGCCCCATGTAGAGTACATTGCTTACTGAGCAACCATCATTTAAAAGTATTTATACAGAGCAAGTCTGATAGTGCCTCCTGATAATATTCTTATTATACGTAGGCAGCATCCATGATATAAATGCTTCTCGAATCTTGGTCCCAAACATGTATGACTTCAGAACGTTTATCGGTTTTATTTGCATATGAAATATACAAGAAAGAAATTATTTTTTAAATAAACTAGAGTACTGATAGATGCATTCTAAAATATCATAGAAAGGTGTAGTTGATTTGGCTGTTCTGTCTCTGTATTTCTAAAAGGTTTTCTCCTGTTTCCACCCTGACTCTGAATGCTGAGGCACAACATAAAAACTAAGATTGTGTTAGTTCTAGCCAGAGATGCTATGAAAGTTTAATTATTAGGGTCACTGTGATTTTTACCGAACATGTCATGCAGAAGCTACTGCTTTTATTTCAGATTATTGAAACTAGATCACCTACAACCTATCACCTATTGCTCTAATAGTCTGACATTGTTCAAATGATCCCATTGTTCATTGGAAACCTGTCAGAAGAAATAAGCAGACAGACAGACAGGTGTTTTGAAATGAAAAGGTATGGATATATTGCACAAGTCTTAAACAAACCAAATCATTTGGACCAAATCCATGCTTTTTTGCCGTCCCACTTTTGGAAATAAGGCATAAGCCATTCATCTGAAATACATTTAAAGCATACACAAAACCATTGAACATTTAATTAGGTCTCTAAATTGTGCTGAAACTCTTGTACTAATTAATTTAAAAGATTTAATAACCGGAAGTATTCTAGCAACGAGTAGTGGAATTTTTTAAAAGTATTTTTAAAAAAATTCTTTGAAATTGCAGTTGCTACAATTGTAGATTAAAATATATGCACCTTTTAAAATACTTTTTAAAATCATAAAAGCATATTTTTGTCAATTGAACTTTCACTTTCAGATTTTTTTTTCTTTAAAATCCCATTTCTGATGTAAGCCACAGAAAAGGTAGCCTTTTCTATTTGTGCAAGCAGAAAGAGCACAATGAATTACTTTTTGTCATACTTTCAAATGAGTAACGATCTACTAGCCTTTTAGGATGTAACTTAAAAATCATTTGTCTTGTGTGAATAATTAGAACTCTACTTCCTCTTCAGGTAAAGTATAGGCTTCAAGAAAAGAAAGCTACTAACCATCGCTGTGTTATACTCTTTCATTGAGACTGAGAGGAATGTAATCTAACACCTCCTATTTGGCAAATTCATAGTTCAGGCTAAACAAGTGTTGGAATTTTACAGATGGTTGGATTGTTTAAATGGTGTACTGTTGCTATGAATCTAGCTTATAAGGGCATAGTATGGGAAACATTTGCTCCATTGGGGTGGTTCTATGCAAAAGTCATTGCTTACAGTATTTCTCCCCAAGTTATATGGAGAGTTTGTGAAAGACTCAGACCACGATTTATTGGTTTTATTTTATTTTTAGGTCACCCTTCTCTCAAGCCCCTGAGTGATGTTCGCGGAACTTTAACACTACAGTTTCAAAATGGAATACAAGGACAAAGAGCCCCATTCTAGTCAGCAAAGGGAGGCCTCGCTTCTGAAATCTCATATCTCATAGAGTGACTCTTAAACATCCTTCATTTCTCTATTCTTAGACTTCTCCATGAATTCTTCTATAGTTACAGTTCATTCCTCTTCTCCAAAATTCTCTCCAAGTGTATAAACATCTAGGATTGGATTAGCCCTTGTCTATGTTAGAAATTTCTACTCGGTGGGGCGGGAAATGCAATAAATAGCAAGAGAGACAGGTATGTACCTGCTCCTCCTTCACATTTTTACTATAAAGGGGGAAAGCTAGGCGCTTGTACTACCATCTTATCCTGCTTCCTATTTGGCAAATTCATAGTTCATTCATAGATGAGGAAGCAATTGAAAGTCTTAATGCCTCTTCTGTGGAAGTTTTGGAATAAGATTCAGAAGCTGAATATACTGTAGATCCTGGCCTATTTCTCAATTGAGAATGTTATCTCCCAAGGGGGCGAGTTGTTGGTCCTACTATCTCTGGATTTTGTTTTTTTCAGTCTGACATCAGGAGTTATCAGGAGGCAGTCTGCTATATTCTGTAGGTAAGTGGAACTATTAATTAGCAAAAGGGTCATATTCCTTGTGCAGCCATGGACATGTCCTCATTGCGATTGTTAGTCTGAACATGATCATGTTTGAGTTCTTCAGGGCAAGAGGAAGAAAAAAGTTCAATTGCTTTTATGGCTTTGATGTTCAAGCATCCAACTTGTGGAATGATTTGGTTATAGTGATATGAATGGTGCTCCTCCCTGCCTTGTCTTAAACTTACACTGTCTTTACCAAGAGAGAAGATGAGAAGACATCTGAATTGCTGGAGAAGATTTCAAGTTCATGGCTACAGAAATCCTTTGCTCTCATTCTCTAATGCTGGAAGGTGCTCCTCCAATTTATCTCCAGCATGTTGGATGTGCATTATATCTGCTCTTTGGGTACCGTGACATGATTCTAATTATCTTTGTACATATCTTTATCTGGTGGTTTCATTGCAAAGGCTACTCCAAAGGTATCATTGGCGAAATCCAAGACTTTTCTATTTTACAGCTTTGGCAATGTTTACTAGTGTAATAGCTAACAAATATTGGAGAGTGCTAAGTCCCTCTTGTAAAGGATCCACTCTCTTTATTTTGAAGGGTTAGGATTTATTTTTTATTTATTTTTTAAAACCCACTTTAAAAATGAATTGATTTTAAATAGACTTTATATTTATACACACAGAAAGTTAGCTTGCCATCCGTGGGTGAGTGCTGTAATGGAGATATAATTGCGATAAGCAGTAAGGCTGAGACTTAAAAAGAGTGGAGTCCTGCCAAAACCAAATTGTCATCCATCTGGGAGATAGATAATATCAACCTGAGGCTTGGGACTTTTTGGAACCTGTGGCTACATAGTTTGTTTCTTCAAGAATGCTGATGTTTTGAAAAGGAAAAGAGAGTGAGACAGAGAGATTTTGTAAAGAATAGAGGACCATTTCCTCCTGAGTTTCTTTTGGAACCTCTGCAAATGACTCTTCATAAGGGAGGTGCCGTGACAATATAATTAAGGAATAAGACATGACAGCCAGCGATTTCTGGATTATTGCTGCATGCCTAAGGTGGCATTACAGGCCCAAAGCAGAGGCAGAGTGGCTTTAATCACACACAGTAAGTGCAATGATAATCCCTTTGAAATGGGCTGTCTGAAGTGCCTTGTTGAAATGGAATTCAGAAACAATATTAAGGAAAACAGACAGACTGGTAAATTCACTGTGTGCATTAACGCTTGACAAAGCCTGAGCTTCAGCCTCAGCCGCTGTAAATGCTCCATTTGGGTTGGGTTTCCATAATTAAAATGCGTCCATAGCCTGATATGTGTGTTTTCTTTAAGGGAAGGAAAAATTCCCTTTCACGGCTTTTGGTATTTTTAAAACCAGTTTTATCGTTTTGTTTTGTTTTGTTTTTTAAAAAACCCTTTAATTGAATTTCTTTTTAACACTCCTTTTTGCTTCCTCGAGATCTTATCTACTCTTGATGTGTGAAAAGATTAAAATGAGCTTGTGTAGTAAAAAGAGAGAGAATTGTATCAGTAGGGGATCTCTGACCTGAGGTTGGGAACAGACTTTCATAGCATTCAGAATGTAGGACTGAATCTTCCGCTACTCCCAACTGAAATAGCTTTCCGGAGCAGTAAACATAAAATATAATTGGCCCTTAAGAAAGTTTAATTATTTTAAAATTTGTTTGTTTGTTACTGACAAAAAGCCTGTTCTGGAAATTTGGAATTTTTTTTTCTTCTTTCCAGGGCAAGAACGGATTGTGATCCTTTTGGAAACCAGTAAATCTGTGACTGTTTGACAACGGTCTTCTATTTTTGGAAAGTTTATGTGCATCGGTTTCAGTTATTCCATTGTCGATGGAGATGTTTGCTAACTGATGCCATTGTGGTCTTTGTTTCCATCTTAACCACCAGAACTGGGAATTCAGGAATGATCTTCAGGATCAAGAAAACTTAAGACACCATCAGAATGCTGAACCACTTCAGTAAAATATTTGGTAACTGCTACTAAAATATTTTCCTTGGTATTGAGAAAGGGGCATGAAAGGAAGTTGTTTTCTTATGAGAATGGCTGATGAGAAGGAATAACGCTAAAGAACAATGACTCTTTCAGTTTTCTTTTACTGTTTTGTACTAAATACTGCATTGCCAGAATATATTTCTGCAAAATGTTTCCATGTGCTAAAAATAATCCTCCCCTGTCTTTTCTTTTTTTGGAGGGATTTATTTTACTTAACATTCTAGCAAATCTGTCATTCTGTTAAATTTGACCCTCTAGGGTTTTTTTTTTCTTGCTCATGGGGAAAAAAAACCCCTCTACTTGTATGCATCTTAAAAATGTTTTGAAATTTATTTTATTTTATTTTAGTATTTTTTTCCTTACCTGTTGCAAAGTGACTGCTTGCTCCCTTCCCCCCACTTTGTTTTATGACATAGGCGATCTTTGGTTTATAACCACAATTGAGCCCAGAATTTATGTTACTAAGTGAGAAATTTGTTAAGTGAGCTTTGCCCCATTTTACAACTTTTCTTAGCCCATCTGCTAAGTGAATCATTGCAGTTGTTAAATTACTAGCACAGTTTTTAACTGAATCTGGCTTTCCTGTTGACTATGCCTGTCAGAAGGTGGCAAAAAGATGATTAAATGATCCTGGGACAGTTGCGACCATCATGAATATGAACCAGTTGTCAAACATCTGAATGTAATGTGATGTAAATCACATGATCATGGAGGTTATAAGTGTGAAAAATGATCATAAGTCACTTTTTTCAATGCCATTATTCCTTTGAACGGTCAGCTGCACATTGCAGGACAGATAATTATACCATGAAAGAGAGGACACATATATATGTTCACCTGGGACTATCAGACAACAAAGGCAAGAGTAAGTAACCCACAAGTTATTCATAATAAATTATCCTAGATTTTCTATACCTCCTTCTTTCCAATGAATGAGATCAGTCCTCTCCAAAGTATGCTACTTTTTTGTCTCTGAACCATAACATTACTTTTTCTATATCAGTAGTGCTCTAGGAGGTAACTTTGGGGTCATTAATTGTCTTTAGCCTTTCCTCACATTGAAGTATCATTGTTCCTTCTATCCTTAAAGGTGTCTCTTTAATACACATTTAAAACCTTTAAGGGACTGCATTTTAATATGTTTTCCACTTAATTGTACAGTATTTATATCCCTACCAGAGGACTGTATTTATTACCACATATACACTTGTTTGTTAATCCGGCTGGGTCCTTTCAGAGATGGATTGGAAAACCCAGCAGTGAATCTTTTCAAAACCTTTTTCCCCCCCCTCAAAAAGAACCCCAAGCTGACACTGAAAAGTAACATTTGTAAATGCTTACCTCTGGGTATAAGTTGGATTCACTTGCTCCTTACTGATATGTTCCCCCCTAGTTCTAGGACCAGAATTGACCAGGAAAAGCAAAATATTGTTCCAGACAATCCAGTGCCATAAAGTATTATAGTTCAGAGAAGAAAACAAATGGTTACCTTGGCTTTCTTTCTTTTTTCTTTTTTGCATGTGCTTTATGGAAATGTAGATGTTTAATTTTCTATCTTTCCACCTATATAAGAATCAAACTGGATCAGAGTAGCTATAGGGGACATTTAAATGACTTGACTTGAGAAAGTCAAAAGCAGTTTATGTGTGGAAGAGGACTTTTCAGCTTGTTTCCTGGAAGAGCTAAAATATTCAACTATTTCTCAGTTTGTGTTTCAATACAAACACACTGTATTTTCTTGCATGTTACAAAAACCCTAATTTTGCATTTTTAAACAATATGTTAACTGAAATACAGGCCTCCTTTAAATATGAAAACGTTTGATAAAATCTCAATTTTATTTATAAAATGAAAATAGTATAAAACATGCAAAAAAGGGTTTAAACTGGACAAATAGTATACCAAAATGTTTTTAATAAGAAAGGCAAATAGACAAAGTCTCAAACACTACAAAAACAGGATTCAATGAATTCTTATAATTAATGCTTCCTTTTATTTTGAACATCTAAGATGTATATATGGTGTTTTATATTTTGTACTTTTAATGAAATAAAACATTTTAAATATAATTTCTTAAATATTTTAAAAAGGAGATAACAACTAATAGAAACTATTATAAACTGTGAAAAGTATAAAAGGGAACTAAAATAGAGATGAAGTAAACTAAAGAACAAACCATAAAACAGAAATAAAAAAGATACCAAAAATAGTTTCTGATTTTCTTTATACCAATTATAAGTAAAATTATAAATGTAGCTCTTGCTCTACGGTTGCACCATAACTCCTCTTTTTCTATAGTCTAATCATCAAAAACATAAATTCTAAGTTCTTTTTTTTCCCCTATTTCCCTCACACAAAAAGTTTGTAAAGTTCTTCCAGTCCACAAGAAATGTAGAATGTGGATTTGGAACTATGATAGTCTTTTGCACTATTGTCTTTTCTCTTATCAATCAATCAATGTAACAATCTCAAGTGCTTGCATCTTCACCAGCCACTCCTCCATTGTGGGTAGTACCCACAACTTTGTGCTGCAAGGATTAAATTTATTTTCAGTTGGCAAAATTATAAGCAACTGGGAAAAACTGAAATTATCGATCTTTGCTGAAAGGTCGAATATTTGATATTAGATGTAATACATTGTAGATATGGACGGAGATTCTCTTACTACTATCACCATGGTGTACTGCCTTACTGTAGTGGTGGGGTCATTCGCTGTTAAGCTATGGTACCAGATCAACTCCAAGGTGGTTTGGACTCACACTCAAAAGGATTTACCTTCCATTATTTGTCTAAGCGATCCAAATATTGCCAAAGAATTGTAGAGACATTAACAACCCCCAAATGTACTTGGTAAGAAGGGGAAGTTACATGAAGGAATAAATGCTGCACTTATCAGAGTTGCTTTTGGTGAGATGGACACCTGTATATGTTTGATTACTAATTAAATCAAATATTGGTTTTAAGAGAGAACCATGGATGTTCCCTATAAATTTGAAAGGGAAAATCCCCTTCCTTATAAGGAGAATGATGCCCGGAGCATTTAGCAGACCAGAATGCTCAGAGAAAGGAACAGAACAAAGCCTTCTCCCTGATTGTTGATAGGAAATAATCAATAATCCTTCCAATTATTAACTGTACATCACCTATTAGGTAGATACCATTTCACATTGTACATACATAAACTGATGGTAGAAATCAACACAATAACACGGCAGTGTGTAAATTAAAAACAAGATAAATTGATAAATAGAAACTTCTCAAAACATTTCAACTTTTTCAACTTTTATTTGTTCTTCATAACTGAGCTATCCTGTCCTTGAATCCTGGTTTTATTTTTCATGCAGTAGTGAGTGAGCAACTGAAAAGGGCTTCTGAAAAAAACCAAATGTCCTCACCAATAGCTGGCCAAGCAGAATCTTGCATGAACCTTATAGAAAATATGAACAACAGTGGGTGGATCTATTTTCAAGCAATGCTCCTTCCGTGTGCTTCTTTCTAAAATTCCTTTCCGTTCAGCTTCTGCATTGATCTGCATGTTGTAACCAATTATTCTTCCACATATCCCTATTTAAACGCTTCAAAACACACACTTAGGTGCCATGTTTTGCTATTTTGCAAAGAACTGCTCACAGTGTTGAGCCTGATGATTAGACAAGCTTTATCATTTGCAATAAGCTGTGGTTATCAGATCTTTTTTTCCCTTTTTTGAATCACAAAATCTGATCCCCCCTTCCACCTTTTTTGTAACAGCTGAAGAATTCCATGCAGGAACTATAATTTGCCCTCTGCTGATGAACAATCTTTAATTTATGAAATAGGTTCCGTGCGTGAAAAAGTTAATGAAAGGACCATTTCCAGGGTGCTCAGAGTTCCGTTAATGATGGAGGAAAAAGCTCCTGGGAGAATTTCCGTAGGGCCATCTTTATAAAAATTCATGCTGATGAAAATTCCACTGCTTGGAGATTAAAAGGCTTTACGAGGAAATAATGCTTTTCTTGTCACTGTTCTTCAGTGGCAGAATAAGCGCAACAGCTGGAAGGCATATGCACAGTGTTTACTGGAGCAATTCTTACACTTTCAGACAGAAGGAAATCCTGTGCGGGATTGGGAAGTGCAGAGAACTGTCACCAGGGAATAGGCTGTCTGTGTATCTCTGTGAAATGGATGCTGAGCGGACTAAAGACTCTGCAGTACGCACTTCCTGCCTGCTTTCCATAGCAAATCAAGATCCTTTTCTCCTCTCTCTCTCTCTCTCTCTCTCTCTCTCTCTCTCTCTCTCTCTCTCTCTCTCTCTCTCTCTCTTAAAAATAAAAAAGTTTGGGAAGGCTTATATTTCAAATTCAGTGATAGTATCTTTAAATTGTCTAGAAGAGCCAGAATTTACTTTGCCTCAGACTTCAAAATATATTTTTTCACTTCACTCTGGAAGAAGACAGTTCAGGAACATTTGCCCCCTCCTGGTTTGTACAGATTGAGCTTCCCAAACTAAGGAAGCATTTGATATGCTCAAGACTTTCAAACAGCCCTGAAAAATCAGGGCTGGTTTTGTACTTTGATGAGGAAAATATCCAACAAAAACACTACTTTGCATTATTGTTGATACTTTACCTCTTCGCCGCAATGCTTTGGCATTGATATATAATCACTAACAAAGAGCATGTTCATTATCCAAATCGTGTAAAATCAAACCAAGCATACTTGAGAGAGGTTTCAAAACTAATTACTGTCAATTTGGCTTTTGCCAAAATAAAGTGTGGAACAGACAGAGCAATCTTTACGGGGGTCTTGAAATAATCTCTGCCCTCTTATTTTGTTGTGCATTGCCTTTCTGTTCTAGAATAATTAAAACTTCAAAAGTAGTCTATGGATACTGAAAAGGAGCAGGGTGAACGTGAACAACAGCCAGAGCAGGATGAAAGTGCAGAAGAAGGAGGATTAAATAAATTATTAGCTTTTAACTTAAAGTAAATAATTATGTTCCTCAGTACATTGATCATTCCTGGCTGCTGTAAATATTTTGCATCAATCTGTCCTGCTGTCCTGGTCTCAAAACATTGACTTTTTAAGTGGCAGAAAATACATTTATTATTTCTCTAGCAGAAATGAATAATGGGGAAACCCTGTCCTTGGTTTTCCTTGGAACTGGATCAGTATTAAATATTATCTCTGTAATCATTTCAATGTTGTTGATTTATCACATCATCCATCCATGACTGGGGCAGTAAAAAAAGACATCTTTATTAACCATATACCCACACATTAATGTTTAAATAACAACACAGGATGCCATAAATTCTTAATAAAGAAATGATCTGGGCATATTCAGAAATAGCTTCTGAAATTCCAGGGTTTGCTATCCCAACGTAATCAGAGGATGGATTTGCAGTAGTAACTTTCTGCCAGTGGAAGATGATTTTCTAACGGAAAGGATTTCTCTTCTCACAAAGCTTCCATACTACCATTACTCATAAGGGATCAAGGATCTCCCATATGTGTAGACATGCATGGGTAGTTATGGAGGGAAGGAAGAGGGGAATGGGACAGAAATAAAAACATCCATTTCCATAAGTAGCAACAGTAATAGAAATAGCACTTAGACTTATATACCAGGTCACAGTGCTTTTACAGCCTCCTCTAAGTGGTTTACAGAGTCAGCATATTGGCCCCAACAATCTGGGTCCTAGTGTTTATCCAAAATTGGTGTCTATCCAAACACAAGTAGCATAATTAGGGAACAACAACTGAACAAACAGGTGGATGAAGTAGTTGGACTTATTCCTATACAGAAACAAAGGAATAGGGGTCATATGGAATAGTGCTTATTTGTAAATACTTATTTACAACAAGCAGGAAATGAATGAATGCCATTTCAGTGCTACTTGCTGACATTGATTCCACTATCAATATTAATGCTTGTTAAGTAGGAAATTATAGCATCGCCAACCTCCTGATATTTTTGTTATGAATCGTAATACGTAGTACACTTAGACCTCTGCTTCTCAGCCTTCCCAATTTGAAATGTGGACTTCGACTCCCAGAATTTCCCAAGTAGCAATCTGGCTGGAGAATTCTAAGACTTAGAGTCCACACATCTTAAAGTTTTCAAGGTTGACTAATGCTGACATAGACATACCTCTGCCATATGCAGCAGTAATTTTTGAGGGATTTTGGCTGATGCAGTATAAGTACAATCAAAGACCAGTTTTATGTTAATTATACCTAACATACATTATATTCTACAACTACCTTGGAAACTAATATCCTGTAGCCCATATAATGAGGTGATATTTTGAGTGACCATTTAGCCTGAAATACTCTAGTACAGATATCAGAACTTTAAGAGTCTATGACAAAATACCTTAGTTTTTAGGTATTCACTTGCCGATTTGGATAATTCATATAGGACTACAATCATAGCAAGTGACAGATCCTACTTTACCTAGGCTGATCTTCAAACAGCTAAGTAATGTCTGAATGGTCTTTGATAGAACAACACCATGAATAGAGATTAAATTGAAAGTTTAAGAATCCTAGAAAAAAGGCTGAGGCAAAGTTCTATAATGTTATCAAGAAAATGCCACACCCATATTCATGTGGTCCACCTGAAGTCAAGCTCAAATCAAAACTGTATTTATGATTTTTTATGGTTACATACTGTATTCCTTTGGACAGTGTTATGTGAGATTTCCATGGACAAATAAGTGGTAGGCTTGATGTCATTGCAATTTAAATTCCTGATGAAAATTTTTAGATTGCTGTCAGCTGTTCGTTTATATGATTGTGCTTTTTACTTAGCTTGGCTATTATAATTTGTTTACTGTGGCTATTATTCAAAACAATGAAAAGGCTCTAGGGTAAAAATCAACCCTGAATGAGTTATTACAACCGCCTTCAATGAGACATGCCTGTTCTAAATATTTCATGGCTCTGTAATCAGATAAGGCCCATTTTGTGTTAGGCTTTAAGTTAAATAGGCTAGTCTCCCACCCAACAAAAACACAATCCAAGCTATGGATTGCCAAGTATCCAAGGTTTTAAAACATATTAATGTGACATGGTGATATTAATATGGATGTAGGTATTTAGTTTCAAGCTACAAAGCAAATCATGAAGCAGAAGAACAGACGTGCTAACCTCTGAATAATTGTAAGACAAGCAGCACTTGTTTATACAAGTAAGTTAAATGCTATCTGGATTAATGCAGCATGCTTTGAGCACTTTAGTCTCTACCTGGAGTTTCTAACTACTAAACAATGCTCATGTATTAGACCGACTGAAATAACTGAAAAACTGAAAACACACCCGCGGATCACTCTTGTTTTTCTCTACAAGATGTTATACAACTACAACCAATTATAGTACTATTCCAGTAAGTCCACTTTCACTTCCTCAATTCTTCCTCAGTTCCATTCTTTGGCATTGGTCAGTCAGTAGGCAATAGCTACGAGTGTTCTCAGCCTGAACTCAAATGCTTTTGAAGCCTCTGTGTTCCTTACTCTTCTACAATTTTTAGAATCCCTCCAAACAATTGACTATTACTGCTTAATATTGCTGATTATATTGTATCCATAAAAAGTGCTGTTATTTGCTTGAATCAGAACCAAAGTCTGGATTCTGGGATAAGAAGGTGAAGCAACATTTGCACTGCATTGCCATCATGATGGTAGAGAGTATGGTGGGACAATTGTAGACACTATTACCCTAATGAAAAAGATGCCAGCTTCTCAGCACTGATTTCAATTGACAAGGAGTTGATATTGGTAGCTGTGTGACAGAGAAGGACAGAGAGAGAGGGAGAGAGAGAGAGAGTATATCATATTGCTGCTGTCTAATCACAGCTGTAATCTGTAATCACAGATGTAGGATTTTCAATTGATTATCTGTCATTTTTATCCAATAATACTTAATTATATATATGCTGTTATATAGATGATGGCAGACTGCCTGATTTGAGTCTTAAGTGCTTATTTCTGTATTGTTTATTTATTTTTGCTTATTGCCAAACAAACCAAACAAAAGGCCCATACAATTAAAAATCCAACTCAATAAAATTAGCTTACAATCAAATAAATCAATATTACCATAAATATAACAAACACAGCAATACATATAACACAACAGCCTGATATAACAGAGTCCATGTTAATCCATAATAATTTAATTTAAATAATTTAAAATAAATATTATCCTACAACCTTTAGCTAAATAAGGGTAACTTCTAGATTCTAAATTACCTTTTATTAATCAAGTAAGTATTTTAAACCCCTTTTAAAGACCATAAGCATTCACAGAGACAAGCAAAGGAAAGGAGCTGATTCAAAAGTTGTGGGACAAGATCTCTAATTATCCAGAAGCTGAAGATCTTGTGGGGGTTGGAAGTCTTTAAAAAGAGGCTGGGCAGCCACTTGCCTGAAATGGTATAGGGCAGTGATGGCTAACCTTTTTGCTGTCATGTGCCAAAAGCAGGAGAAGCACTGGGGAGTCATGTGTGCATGTGCCTACACCCATAATTCAATGTCTCCCGCTCTCCCTGTGCATGCCTGTGCGACCCCCCCTTCCTCCCACTTTTGGCCTGCAGTGGCACGGTGGGCCCTATAGGCCTGTTTTATGTCCTCCACAGGCTCCAGAGGCTTTCTTGGAGCCTGGGGAGGACAAAAACTGCCTTCCAAAGGCAGTTTCTCTCTCTCCCAAAGGCCCTCTGGAGGCCAAAAATGGCCTGTTTTCTGACTTCTGGTGGCCCTGAAAGGTCCACAGAGGCAAGCTGCAGCTGGACTAAGGCAATACTCACATGCCCACAAATATGGCTCTGTGTGCCATAGGTTCACCATCATGGGTATAGGGTCTCTTGCTTGAGCAAGGGGTTGGATAGAAGACCTCCAAGATTCCCTCCAGTTCTATTCTGATTGATAGATTGATCTTGATTTTGGAGTGATGGGTTTTTCAGAGCAATGTAAGGTATGGATAGGTTTATAGAGAGAGTGATAAGGCCTGACAGACACTGCAGAGTTTGTAACCATAGGCCTTTAAACACAAGCACCAATAATTTAAACTCAAATAGGCTCAAATAGGGAACTGATGAAGAGGATTGTGTACACAGGGAGGGAGAAAACGAAAACCATCTGAAGGTTTTGAACTAAACTGGAAAGAGAAACATAGCTAGGGGACTATTGAAATAACTTTGACACAAGGAATCAAAATAATTCTGCAATCTCCTCTACCAGAAACCTTGGATCCTAGAAATACTAATCAAATTAAAATCAGCAATCCTATTTGTAGAATCTATAAATGTGTACAAAGACAGCTAATCATCAATTAAGATGCCAAAACTGTGGGTAGAGGAAACTGCAGCAATCTGGGAACCCTAAAAATGGTGGAATAACTCAGAGAGTAAGAAGGATAATCAGGTCAAATTTGTCTTAAGGAAATGGGAAGATGTTCAAGAGAACATTTTAGTTAGATGTTCCATCAACTGATCAGGCCTTGTTCCTAAAGGACCAGAAAGAAAAAAATGGTAGACTTGACAATCATCAGTGAATCAATTAGACTGAACCAGTCAATCATGAACCAAAATACCAAAGGGAAAGTATAAAAGAGTACACACAATAGGAACACAGCTTCTAAAAGAATACTTCTTACACATTTCAATCTAAGTCTTTCTGTTTGTCACTGAGTACTTGCATTTGGCTAGATCAGTGTTTCTCAACCTCAGCAATTTTCTTTCTCTTGATATCTAGGAAATTCTGGGAATTAATGTCCACATATCTTAACATTTCTGGGATTGGTTTAGATATATTAAGTGCTAAGTGATTCAAGATTACATCTTATTAGGAGGAAGCACCTCCAGCTGTTCTTCTGTGCCATAGGCAACTTCAACCCAAAGCCTTGAACATTGCTTCAAGATTTCCTCATATGGAATTGAGAAATTATAAAATATTAAATGTATAATGAGTAACCAGGGGAGATGTCATAACAGTTGTCCAATACAGGGCTGCCACAAGGAAGAAGATGTGAATTTATTCCCCATACCATCTGAAGGTAAGATGGGTGGAAATTTTGCAGTGAGAGATCCAAATTTTAAATAAGGAAGAATTTCCATATTAAGCAATGGAACAGTCTACCTCCTCTGAAGCAATGGGTGTCCATTATGGGACATTAAAAAAAAAAATAAGACAGCCACTTGTCTTGCAGTGGTCTGAAGATTCCTGCATTAGGCAAGGGCTTCAAGGTACCTTCCAGCCTTATGGTTTTTTGATCCCATGTATTAAATAAAATAATGCTGTTAATTCAATCTCCTTGGGCAGTTCTACGCCTGTCTTAATTTCTGACCATTACTTCTTGATGGAGTGTGGCCTTTGAGAAAATCAGCTCAAGTAGACTTCTCAGTATAAAGAGTTGGGCACCCCTGAGTTAAGCAATGAATTAATCTAATTGATTAATAGGTGTTAATCTCTCCACAGACATACATTAATCTTCCTTCATAACATTAGGCATTTACTACGAACAAGGCAGAGTTGAACTCTGTAACCAAGAAAAGAAAGGCTTGTTTTATATTGGCATTCCATCATGATTCCTTTTCCATTAAATTGCCGGGCCTTGTGCCTGGGAAAAGAATGAAATCTGGCCAGCCCATTCATCTTCCTTTGGTTTTAGCTACCTCTGGACAGTTTCCAATTTTTTTTCTTGGCTTGGATGTCTGGATTAAATTCCAAGCCTTGCGAAACCTCTTTCTTAACCACTATCACCATTCTGCCATCTTGATATTTACTCTTGTGGTGGCAATGTGCCATTTCAACACACTTCTGCTTCGAAGTACAAATTTCTGAAAGCTATTTTCCATTATGCTCTGAATATTCGTTCATGGTCTTCAGTAATATGCATAGTTTTGTGGACATTATTTCCATAATATAATGTTTTCTACAGATTTTTAAAAACTAGGAAACTGTGTTGCAATGTGCATGTAAAAACTGTGCTTCACGTCTTCATTCAAGAAATGTGGTTGAATCTGTCTTCAATTAAAACATAAGGAATTTTATTTCCAGCTCTGTTGTTTACAACACTGAGCAAACATTAATAATTTGTGTAGCACAAATTGGTTCAAATCTCCATGGCCTTTCCATGGTGTGGTTAGGCATGTATGAAAGACATATGCCTTAACATTTTAAATAATATTATAGTAAATTGTGAATCGAATTGTTTCTGGGTAATGTGCAACTGTGCTAACAAATGACCAATGGTGGGGAGAAGCAATCAAATCCAGAAGTTTTCACTAAATAGCATTCAGCAGTGTCCTAATATTTTTAAATAAAAACATGTATTTTTAATAGCTGCAGAACAAAGATAACATACAATGGAACCAAGTGCTGTAGATAAAAAGAAAGACTTAGCAATGGTTATGTTGCATACAAGTATGTCAAAATAAATTAAAATAACTGTTCAGGATAGGAACTTTCTTTAGACATTCAGAATATATTTGAATGTTCATGTCTGAAATATGTCAAAACCTTGCTCCAGTGAGTCTTTAGGGATGCTCATAAAATAAAGCAATGTAATCATTGCCACTCTCATTTTACATTAATCAATTAAAACATTTCAATGTGAAATCCAAGAACAGGTTTTTTTAAATACAAATATTTGTAAATCCTTGTAGTGTCAAGAGCCATGCTAGAAATCAAAGGAAATGTTTCTTCCTCCAGTGGTATTTTGATTACAGGTTTTACATAAATAACCATGTGATTATTCAATAACACATACTTGAACTGAGAAGCCTAGAATTGGGTAACAATCATGAATTTAATCTTTATTTTAAAGAAGTTAAATCATTTTTCTGTTATTGAATTTTTTCTTCTGCTTTTTTTCTTTTATTTAAGACAGTACAATTACTCTCAAATCTTAAAATGTTGTTTTAAAAAGTTAAAACATATTACACATACAGGGGGATTTTTTTAAGCAATTTTTTTTCATACTGTGCCAAATAAATTTTAGAGTGCAACTAGTTAGCCTTCAGAAATCTTGGTAAACTAAAGAGGACATTTGTTATATTTTACAGAACTGATTGGGGTTATGAATATTGATGTTTGGAGTTGTTGATTAACTGCAGAATTTCTTCTTAATTGTCTTACATACTAGAGTCCCTTTTTGTAAGAAAATGTTGTATTATGTATGGGAATAATTTCACATTCCAGTATACTGACATGTAACTTATAATACTGTAAGATACAGAATATAACTACTGGTATAGCTATATTAGACTTGGGTGTTACTTATCTAGAGTTCCTACAAATCCCGTTGTAAGAAAATAGAACTTCAAGTCAAACAAAATCCAATAGTCTTGTAATAAAATAGAGATTTAAATATACTGGAAAAATAGCCTTTCCTACCAAATCAGTGAGGATGCAGAAATCTTGAGCAGGAGAAAAAGAAAGATTCCATAAAATAAACAAAAAACTGAAAAACATTCTTTTTAATTGTGTGTATGCTTATAGATTTAATTTGAACCTGGGCAGAATTTTTGATATATAGCTCCAGAAGTGAGTGGTTTGGTGTTTTTTTTTAAAAAAAAGGTATGATGTGAGGTTTCCCTGTAGAAAATTTGTTAAACCTCAAAGAGGAACAGCTAGTAACTCTAAAAGGCTTCATATCGGGTAAAGGAGAAATGCTTTCAACACAATAGGGTCAAAAAAGTTAAAGACATCTGTGATGGTTGTTTTGGTTGAAATGCTAAAAAACATTGCAGGGATTTCAACCTTATGACATTCAAGAAAAATGGGAAAATGTTGCTTTGGTAAAATTATGACCTGTTGTCAGGTATTTGAGTTAGTAGCTTTCACATTCAGGTAATCAATCCCGACATTTCCTTGAAATTTGAAAGAAGTTTTCATACTGAAACGGTAACTGTATTTTAACTGTAGTATAATTTCCTTTTTAAAGAAACCATAAGTGTTTTAAAAATAAAGAGCTGAATTTCCCAATAGGGCAAATAACCTTTTTGCTACACCAATTATTCTTTGCAATATTTTTGTACCAATTATGCTGATATATATATATATACTTTTAAGTTTTCTTTTTGCAGAGATGAAGATTGCAGAGGCAAAAAATGATGAAAAATGGATGCATATGGATAGGCTGGCATTTTTTTGTTTGCTTTTTTCCCGACTTTTTAAAATAATGGGTTGACATTCTTTTATATTATAAATTATGTTAAATTTATTTTAAGAAGAACATTGAAATAAATCAAATATTCCCCTAAGATACAGGTAGGAAAGTTTGACTGTTAGGGGGAAAAATGAATAGTAAGATCCACTAGATAGTGGAACCTACTGCTCAGAAATGCTTTCTTCACTGGTTGTGTTAAAGCAGAAAGTGGACACTAATCTATTAGGTAAAGGTAAAGGTTTCCCTCGCACATATGTGCTAGTCATTTCTGACTCTAGGGGATGGTGCACATCTCCGTTTCAAAGCCAAAGAGCCAGCATTGTTCAAAGATGTCTCCGTGGTCATGTGGTGGGCATGACTAAAGCACGGAATGTTGTTACTTTCCACCAAAGGTGGTCCCTATTTTTTCTACTTGCATTTTTACATGCTTTTGAAACTGCTAGGTTGGCAGAAGCTGGGA
>JANHFP010002119.1:90476-102386 GCA_032468135.1 Calamaria suluensis | reverse complement strand
TGTAAACCGCCCCGAGTCCTAGGAGATGGGGCGGTATAAAAGTCAAACAAACAAACAAATAAATAAATAAATAAATAAATAAATAATCACCAACCTTTATCTTCTTTGACATGTTGCCAAAGTCCTTACTTGGCAAAGCACCATGGAGTTCAGAAACAAACCAGCGATGCCAACTGGAAACAGAGTTAGCAATGTTGCTTTCCTGCAAAAGGCCCGGGTGCCTTTTTTATCTTTTAAGCCTTATGGGAGGGGAAAATCATCTCCTGGCCTTACTCCTGAGTCATCCCTTTTGCTTTAGCTGCTCTTGCCTTCTGGCAGCTCTGCACATGCATGCACTAGGAACAGGCTCCTTCTGTTTCTTTGCCTCTCTGCTGTCTGACTCTGGAGGCTCCGGAGTCCACACATCACTCTCAGATGGCCCTGGCCCCATCTCTGCCTCCAGCGCAGAACCCTTATCCAGACCTTCTCTGGACTCTGGTTGAGGAAATTGTCCATGTTCCTCCCCAGCCTCCTCACTGTCTGACTCCACTACCAGCTCTGCAGGCTGCTGGTGGATCACAACAGGTTACCAGTAAATTTCTCAATACAGTTTGGTTTTGATTTATAAAGAGCCTTGGTTTTGATTTATAAAGTCATTTGTTTGTTTGTTCATTCGTTCATTCGTTCGTTCGTTCGTTCATTTTATTTGCCAATTACATATTAGGAAATATATTTATAGGTATAAGCATGAATACACAACATGAATACAAATAAAGAGAACATCATGACAGGGACAGTAGGCATCCTGGTGTTCTTAAATCTTAAGTTGTTTATTTCATTTTTTAAAATATTCTTTATTAAATTATTAGATTAAAAACAAAAACAAAAAGACAAAACAATCTAAACAAACATAAATTATTCTAGATTAGCATTTATACAGTTTTACAGAGTTCTAAACTATAAATACCTATTTGTATATATAAGAACTTATATATAAGAACATTTTTCATGTACACATTTTCATATGTAGATCAAATGAGAATTTGGCATTATGTTTCCAATATAATATTTTGATCAAATAAATTTGTATGTACATGGCTAAATGGCAGTGAGACATGGACCACTACTAAGACCACTACTAATTGCAAGATGGGACACTGGAATGGAAACAGCTTCTAATAGCAATAGCACTTATTGCACGCTTCACAGTGGTTTACAGCCCTAAGTGGTTTACAACGTCAGTATATTGCCCCCAACAATCTGGGTCCTCATTTTACTGACCTCAGAAGCATGGATGGCTGAATCAACCTTGAGCCTGATGAGATTTGAACTGCCAAATTGCAGGCAGCCGGCAGGCAGCAGAAGTAGCCTGCAGTACTGTATTCTAACCACTGTGCCAATGAGGCTCTCTAATATCAGTTTTTATGTTGCAATAATGTCATTTTCTTTGCAATAGGCATGGCTACCATATCATATGTACCATATGTTATCTGATGTTTTCTAGTATCAGCATAGCATTACAATAGCATCCCCACCAATGAGAAAAATAGGTGATCAGTTAAATGAACTAAATTAAAAAGCAAGAAAGAAGCACATTTAGTCATAAGTTGAACTTGCTCTTAAATAAATATATATTTTTTAAAATATAACTAGTTTTTAAAGAGGGTCCCTGCACAGGAGATTAAGAAGAAAGCCTCTATAATGCAGCCACTAATAATATAGTTAAGGCAGTATGTAAAAAAAGCCAAATACAAACTTAGATACTAGTGGGAGGAGGAGAAAACCCCATTCAAAGTGACTGTCAGCAAAAACACATCTGCAATGTTGTAATTGTAGAGTTAAATGGGGTGGGGGATCATCAGGATTTTAAATTTTGATTCTTTCTGAAAGAAAACAAGAAGAACAACTAGATATAAGTCTGCTAACTGACATCAAACTTGAAGGCTGGAGAAAAGTGACAAATCAACTGGGAAAACTGGTGATGAGGCCAGTAAGATTGCTACTCACCAACTTCAAACTGAAACACTAATTAGAGACAATATGCAACCAAGACAGAAAAATTAGAGAAATGTACTTGACAAACATTCTAATTAAAGGTTAGTATATTTCTGATAAAGTTGGAAAGAACAAATCTTCTCAAATTGTCTAAACAACATTTAAATAATCTTTCTTTCCAACTATAGTGGTTTCTCCATCTGGAAAGGCTTTTGCTTCCATTGTTCCTCAGTGATCACAATGAAATAGTGAAAAAGACACTAAGCTCAAAATAGCAAATAAAACAAACCCTTGCCATTGCAAAAGAAATACCAGTAAGCATCAAACTGTTTGCCTTCCCAACACTCTTTTTTTCTCAACACAAGCAAAAATATTATAAAATTCAATAACAATCTGCAGTAAACCATTGTTCAGGCAGTCCTCATTCTATAATGTTTCATTCAGTGACCATTCGAGTTATCTTAGTGCTGAACAAATGGTGATTACAACTGATCCTTTGCATTCCAGCCACCCTAGCACCTCTGTAGTCACAACCTGGGGTGCTTGGCAATTGGTTTGCAATTACAGCTACTTGCAAAGGTGCCATGATCACACAATTATCATTTGTGACCTTCCCTGCTGGCTTCCCCAGAATGTTAATGGGGAAGCTGGTAGGAAAATTTGCAAATCTCTGGAGTAAGTTTCCCCCATTCATGCCTTCTCCTCCAGGCCCTCTGAGCTTGTACCACACCAGCCAATCACATATCTTACAATTTCCTGCCACAATTCCCATTGACATTGATTGTGGAAAGCCAGAAGGAAATTGCCTTGCTTAATCACCATGGAATTCAGTTAACAATGGGAATTGGAACTCCAGGGATTGCCTTTACAATCTCATTGCATAACAATGATAATTTGAGTCCTGATTGTTTCCATACATTGAAAATTGTGGGTACTATTCCAATCGACTATGAACTGAAACAGAACCTTTAGAACAACCCCTTCACTAGGAAGGCAAGAAAGAAGGAAGTTAACCAACACAAACATTGTCACCACACATTCCTACAGCACACCATTCAGAACATTTAACTGAGGGGAGGGGGCTCCAAGCAAAAGCAAACTTCAAAAAGATTTTTGATAATAAGAATTATTGTGAACAGAGGTCTATGAAGTTAACTGCACATTTATATGTCTCAACTTAATGCAACAACATATTTAGAACATGTTTCTAAAGTCATGGTGACTTCCTTCCAAGGTTATTGGCAGAACAGAAACTATCTACTGGGACCTAGCCATTACTTTTTTCTACTACCAAGATTTAAAAATTAACTAAAATATTATTTATGAACAGATTACTATCATAAATATATATTTAGAAAAGGAAATCTACCTCAGGCAAAACATTTTCTTAATGGTTGGGTTTTTTTGCACTAGATTACAAGGAACAAACGGAAATACAGGAATGCATATTTTTTAGCATTACAAAATCATTTGTAATCCCACCTGAATTGTAAACACATCCCCCTCCTCCCGTCTATTTAATTCCACATACCTGCAGTCTAGTATTCATTTCCAAAAAATAGAAATTTTTTTTTGAATCCACAAGGAATTCCACTGTTCCCGCTGATGAGTATTTGACAGCTCTGGCAAGAGCTACAGCCTGTTCTCCCATAGCTTTACGTGTTCCAGGATCCAAGAAGGTGCTATGTATACCACAAAAAAAAAAGGGGGGGGGGTTTAAAATAAATTCTGTAAAAATAAATTTGACTATCTTATGCCTTTTAGAAACTGAAATATAAAAGAAAAAAGATAAAATAATAATTATGCATGCTTAACATATATTCACAATTCTATTGACCAGGGTCCCCAACTGTCTTCTGCTTGTGCACAAAGTGTTCTTCACATGAGTACTGACCGCTTATGCGCAAAGCTCCATTTGTGCGAAGGGGCAGTCGCACGCACCTGCTGCTCACACAAATGGAGCTGCACATGTCTTTGCATGCCCGCCTGCCACTCAAAGGAACTGCCCCCTCTCTCCAACAGGCCACCATATCAGAAAGGTTGGGGACCGCTGCTATACACTATTTGCTGACTACACAGTATACATTTCCCTGAGGGTCAGATGCTTTCTGTCACATACACAGAAGCAGACACTGCCAGCCATTTTTTTCTTTTTACAGAAAGAGAGGTTGTTTGCTCATTTTAAAAACTACAGGCAGAATTCTGGGAGAGGCTGGAAATGAGGCCAAGAAAATCATGAGATTAGTTATACAATTGTTTCCAGCAGCCTCTGATTAAAATGTGATGTTTCTAAGGTGGACTAGTCCAGGAAAATTGAAGCAAAGAAACAAATGGTTGAAATAAAGAAGTGAATTCTATAGTCACATACCTGTTTGCTAAACAATCAAAATGTGGCTTTCTTTGAAATTATTTCTACTCTTGCCTTTGATGTTTTGATTGCTAGAAAGGCTGCACGTTGTATACAAGTTATGACTGCTACATGCCAGTCTTAGTAATAAAATTATTTAAATAATATTTTAGTCCTTTAAAATGCAAACACTCTAGTATTATTTTACTAGAACTAGATAGACAAAGCAACGAAACTTTCTTTCACTTCTTTTACTAAATCACTATAATAGGTTTAGAAGAAAATATGATGCACAGTTGTAATTTACATTCTAATAAATTTAAAAATAGTACTGATGAATTAAAAACAATGTCATGTTTATGACTAAGTATATAAAAGTATGCAATATGTCCAGTGTCCAATGTTTTCTGTAGACATTTACAATCTACTTGCTTTTTATACTTACAAATAAGTAATGCATTATAGAACGTTCAGAGAAAAATCTGAAATGAAATCCCAAAGCTTCAAACTGAATTACCATTTCAACTTTAGCCTACAACATGGTATCTGACACCCAATGACAATAACAGCTTGCTTTTTAAATTATTGTCTCAATTTTACTCCAAAATTGAAAAGTTTTAATTTTCTATTTTTCTTACTTTGATTCATCTGTTTACACAGCGTGGCTCCTCCTCGTTCCACCCTGAGCACAGCTGTTCTTCTGCCTTAAGAGTACAGTTGTGAAGCCCTCTTGGGATTCACTCTCAAGACTGCTCCCCAGCCTACAAGTCTCCTCACTACAGGACACTAAATATATCATCTTCCAGAGGCCAAAGGCATATCAGCTCAGAAAAAATATATACCCTGGCAATGTCTTTTCATTGTATTCTGATAGTACTTCAAAACACTCCAAAAGTTTTTATTTACCTTTACAAATGTTCACATTTATCTACCAAATCAAGTGTAAGACACATGAAGCAGATCGGATATGCAGATTTTTTTCATTTAAAAAGTGTAATCTCATAATCAGTAGCTATTCTCATCTACCCTTGTTCAATGCAAGGACCAACAAGTATGTTGTTATGTTTCTTATATTAGTGTGGTAAATCAAAGAAACATAATTATCTGAACAGCAAGAGAATCAAAGAATAAACTGTGCAACAGAAGGTATTTCCTGCATTCAAAATGGTTTTAAAATCTGTGTTTATTAAGTTTCTATAAAGGAGCCAGGCAACATACAGGAATAAAGATAAATAAAGTCAGTGTGCCTTCTCATCAACTAAGAAAATAAAATACACTAGGGAAGTAAGGAAAAACAGAGAAGGGACATAGCAGTTGGATAAATAAAAAAAGTATTATTTCAAAAGGATCTGCAACATTCACGGCACTCTTGTTTTCCTAAAACATCACTGTCGCATATTCAACCTTTACCTCAGAAAAGTAGAACAAATCATATCTTAGTGCAGCAGTCCCCAACCTTTATGCCTTGGCAGCCCAGCAGGGAGAGAGGGGAACCAGCCCATTGTAAAAGCTATGCGCACACATGCACTGGCAGCCACTCGTGTGGCCCAGTTCCAAACGGACCACGAACCAATAGTGGGCTGCAGCCCGGGGGGGTTGGGGACCCATCTTAGTGAACATAGAGTGCAATGGCAACATCCAGATAAATTTTTATGAGCATACACACAAGGGCAATTCTATCATGCATCAGCAGTTCTCTGAATCATGACTTCTTTCCATTTCTGAAAGAACTGATTCTGGAAGGAAGCCATCTATAGCTGAGTGGAAGCAAACATGATGGTCTGGACCAAAAATGAATATAGTGTGTGAACTATGAAATGTATGTAAAAACCAGGAATTTATTTGACTATTCAGTTCACTACCGTGCCAAATTGCAAATCAATGGGGAGATTTAATAAGGCACTAAGGTTTTATTCATCTCAGCAGTGAAGCCTTTAGGAAATACAGCATCTACATAATACTATGGAAAAACCATATAAGGATGTATTCCATTTTCTAAAATAATCTGCCACTATTTATGGTTAAAAATACTCTAGCATTTAAAAAGCTAAAATATAATATCCTTATTCTCAAGGAATTGGGAGCAATAAAGAAATCTCTCTCTCATCAAAATATTTTCAGGCAACAAAGCATTATCACCAAATAATATTGCAACCATTAAAATATAGTAATTTACACGTTTAAAAAAATTTCAAGCTCATGAAAGGACTTCAGATTGGCAATTAGTTCAACGGTCCTTAGTTTTTATTAACATTAAGTTACACAATTCGGTTTTAGCATCTTATTAAATTTTCTTTATGCTCATTGATGAGCACGCTGCACTCACCTTGGTGCCTCTTCAATAACTTTCTGGTTTCTTCTCTGAATTGAACATTCCCTTTCATTCAGCCATAATGCATTGTCATGTTTATCAGCCAATACCTAATAAGAACTCAGGGTTAATTGTTTAAAAAATTACATTCAATTTCTACTTCAAGTAGCTACTGGTTTCAGTGAAAATATTTCATCGATGGTACTATGGAGCATCTATTTGAATTAATAATCTATCTGTTTGTGTTCTATACAAATAAGGAAAAGAATAAATATTACACTTCTATTCAGTTTAGGGTTTTTTCTCCATGAAAGGAATACTGTAAAAAATAGGAAATATGCTAGAAGAAGGTTGAGGAATTCAACTCAGAAAAAGGCTGCATCATCTTGCTGAGTCAGATTCACAGTGGTAGAACACTAGGCTTGGCCATCCAGAGAAGGGTGGGGAATAAATGATGGATGAACACTACAACATCATGATGAAATATATGCCCCTTATGATACACAGGTTTTGTTTACCATCCTGACGGAAGAGTTTGAAATATTTCAGACTCTTTTGGGGCACTTACTGTTGTAGTCCACCAGCAACCTGCAGAACTGGCAGCAGAGTTGGACACTGAGGTGGCTGGGGAGGAACATGGGCCAGTCCTGGAGTCTGGGGATGGCTTGGATGAGGGCTCTGCATTGGAGGCAGAGATGGGACAAGGGCCATTTGAGAGGTATGTGCGGACTTCACTTAAAAAGTTCTTCATTTATATTAAGCATGAAAATCATTCTTACTAATTTAATAGTAAAGAATACAAGGAGGGGGGGAAATAACTCAGCAAAACCTAGATAACAACCCTACACTGAAAGTCGAAAGAGAAAAACACAAACCTGAATTTCTATGTGGCGAGGATTGTCAATAAATTTTTCTATTAGTAACCGGTCATCACCAAAACTTGAAGCAGCTTCTTGAGATGAAAACCGGAAACCTTCCCTTTGTAATAAAGGAAAGAAATCCATTTAGAAATAGGGACAATATATTACTTCTGCTTAATAAAAGAGCAAGAATCCCTGCCTGTAGAAATAGCTTTGGATTAAAAGGCCTCAACTGCTGAAAGTACAATAATGGGTACATTTTCATTTTATAGGCATAAATGCCATGATTCATAAGTATTACAAAAGGAAGCCAGTTATAGCATGTTAAGTCTTAAAAAACACTGCAGGTGGTACCACCTACTCATCCTTGACTGATTCTGAAAGAAACTAGGCAGTGTTGGCCCTGTCAGTACCTGAGCAAGAAATTACAAGGAAAATTGACAGGTTAAACTATGAAGTCAAAAACATTCTGAACAAGGGAACAGCAAATCACTTTAGAAATAATGTTCAGGTGAAATTACAATGAAGTCATCTACATCCAGTGGCATCTGCAGGATGGGAGCATTAAAGCCAATAAGATGGCAGACAGATTGTTACAGTAGAAGCCCCATCCCTTATGTATGTGTGTCCTAGTTATACACATATTCAAAGGGTATAGCTCTTGCATTCCAACTCTGCATCCTGCCAATCTCCTGCAGACATCATCCTTACTTCAATATATAGATGTCACATTGGAATATTCAAAACTTCAGATCTACATATGTACAATAAAAGGAGTATTATCCTCTCATCGCATAGGAATTTAGTTATTTAGGATGGGGGGTGGGTTATGCTATTTATTTCTTAAGGTAGATTTTTACATTTTGATATGCGCTATTTTTACATTTGAGGTTTTTATCCAATTATTGGGTGCCACCCATAGTCACTTTTGGTGCGATGTTTCAGCTATACAATATGATTAGTAAATAAAAATCAATAAATAATAGTAATAATTTCTTAAATTTATATGCCAGCTTTCTCCAAATCATACTGAGTGGCTCGCAATGTACAATAAAATCATTAGAACAAAGGTCTTCAAACTGGGCAGCTTTAAGACTTGTGGAGTTCAACTCCCAGAATTCTGGGAGCTGACTGGAGAATTCTGGGAGCTGAAGTCCACAAGTCTTAAAGCTCCCAAGTTTGAGGACCTCTGAGGTAACAGAAAGCTACAGGTACAGCTATGCTGGCTGTAGCATTCTGAGAGTTGAAGTCCGCAAGTCTTAAAGCTGCCAAGTTTGAAAACCTCTGCATTAGAAGATAAAAGTGCCCCATAGCAGACCGAATGAAGCAAAGGGTCTTACTTTCCCTCTGCCAAGGCTGGGTGATCAGTCATGTCTTTACATTAGTATAGAGAAGGTACATTCTTCCAAGGTTCTTTTAGATTAGGGTTTCCCAACCCTCGGTCCGTAGACTAGTGCCGGGCTGCAGCCTATTCGGAACCAGTCCACGAAAGTGCATGCAGCTGCATTTGTGAAAACGGTGAGCACATGCACACAAAACCAACCCCTCCCGCCATCTCTGCTGATCCAGAATAAGAAAGGTTGGGAAATGCCTATGACAGTGATGGCAAATCTTTTAGTCACTGAGTGCCCAAACTGCGCGCGCACACACGCAAATTAAAAGGTGTGCAAACATGCAGACATGTGCTGACGTGCGCATGCATGGATGTGCACGAACATGCACTGACATGCATGCATGCGCAGCAGGGACAAGACCAGCTGGCCGGTGGGAGGCAGGGCATCCCAACACTGTTGCACGGAAAGAGGTAAGATCATTTTCTTTCGTTTGCAGGGAAACAGAAGTTCACGAAAGAAACACCACATAGACCTGACCTAGGGTGAGGGTGCACGTTCCAACAGAGAGGGCTCTGTGGGCCACCTCTGGCACGCGTGCCATAGATTCTCCATCACAGGCCTATGATATGTAGGGATTTGTTTGTTTGTTTATTAATAAAAATTTATTGGCTGCCCTTTACAATCATGAAAGATTAAAACTTACAAGATCAAGCACAGAAATAAATTAATACAAAAAGCCATGTGGCCCAATTAAAAGATGAGGAATACGGGAGCAGAGTGGGAGGGAGGCGGGATGTGTCTATCATCTATCAACCACCTCCACTGTGATGCTCCTTCTTTATAGGTAACAACTAACACACCTGGAATCATTCCTGGAAGCCAAATGGCAACCAGTGAAGCTGTACATCATTGCTTGTACTGCCACATTCTGAACCAGTTAAAGCTTCTAGATGGTTTTCGAGGGAGGCCGATTTAGGGTGTTGTAGCAGTCAATCTACAAGATAATTGGATGCGAGTGGCTGTCTGAACAGTCCCCAATTTAAGGAAGAGTGCACCAGATGAATTTGTGCAAATGCCTCCCTGACCACAGCTGCCACATTGCTAGTTCAGAAAGATCCCCAGATTGTACACCATCCTTGAAGGAGCAAGTACAACTCCAGAGATGGGATGATGTCACCGAACCGGATCTAACCATCTGGCAGCTGGGCCCTCTTGCCCGACCCAATTTTTACCTTTTATCTTTTATGTTTTTTGGTGGCTGAATTGGTGTGGCAGAGCTGATTGCCATGCCTCATCTCTTCTAAACTGTTTTGGGCATGTGCAGAACGCACAACTGCTCTGCGTGCTGTTGCATATGTTGTACTGCTCATGTGCGGATGGCACATTTGGTACGCATGCATGCAAAGCATTCTGGTTGCGCACAAAGCATGCTGGTTGCAAGCATGCAAGCGCTTTGCATGCGCGAAAAGAGAATAGAACTGGTAGTAAAGGTAAGTGGAGCCCACCCCTGTACAATTCTATCTAAAGTAAAAGATGGAAGATCCACATTAAGGGACATTTTATCATGCATGGTGGATTTCGGTAAAAAATGAAAAGATATTGGACACAAATACATACGGTGATACAGAGAATTTTAAAAATCAACTTTCAGATGAAACTGGAACTTTTCTAATTGGAACTTACAAGCACTCCACTAGAAAAAGCTCATGGACAATTGGTTTTAATATGATAGCTGCAGGGAGGCTATTATATGCACAAAAACAGAAGTCTGCAGAAACTTCAAAAAGAGAGGAAAATAGAAGAAATGGCTAAATTGATTTGTTTAATTAAGGAGAATACAACCACTTTTTAAAAAGTCAGGAGATCCTTTAAAGGCTTTTTGTTTAAATAGATATAAAATGAACTACTAATTTGGGGATTTCTTAATTAAAATGTTTGTTTATGAGAAGAAGGGAACTATAATATGCAATATGGAAGGGTATAGATGGTAATTACTATGTTTATAAATGCTGATCAGATGTTACTTCTTTAAAAATTTGCCTCTCAATATAAAGTCCATGTTTTACTTTTACTTTACATCTTTATAATATTTTTCCTATTTCTTCTATGCTTCTGCAGCTCTTTAAATCTTCCTGAAATCCTCTTTGAATAAAATTAATTTAAAAATGTATTTAAAACTCCTATTCAATCACTTAAAAATCTCAATAATAAATATCATAATGGCAGCAAATGAAATGCACACATTTAATTTACCCAATACTCTGTATCCAAGCACATGTGGAAGTGAGAAATTTCTACTAAATTTATAAGGCATGTAAAATCTATAGCTAATTCCAAGATGTCTCTTTTTGTTCATAATATGCTAACCTGCTCTCCTCTCCCATGCTATATGATCCCTGGAGGAAGGAAACTGTGCAAATGTAAAAACCATTATAAACCCAGGAAAAAAGTTATTTGATAATAAAACAGAAATAAACAATGACTAAGTTGCCTGGGGATTTCTACACATTAGGGAAGCATTCCTATATAATACATCTATAAATGTGTATAAATGAAAAGTCTTTTCGATCAACATAAATTAGCATGTCTGGCCTGTTGACCATAATTTACATTACTTTTCTTCAACTTTCTAACATGAGGTTTTTCCTAGCCATTTAAAGATAACTTCATAAATCACATTTCTAAACTATAAAATAAAATTAAAACTCTAATCATTTAGAGCCATCATCTGGTTAAACACCCTCCTTGGTTGAAATGCAAACCAATATGAGGTTGTGAGGAAGTTATTTGTGGGTCCTTCCAACAGACAAACACATACTTCCTACCTCATGAGCCCTCTCTCCAAAAGTGTAATCAAATCCTGTTTTAGTCACTGAAAATATTTGAAAGTGGGAGAGCGAACTTCGCTCTCCCTGTCGCGGCAGAGGCGGAAGCGGAAGTCAAATGCCGGCCTTCGGAGGGCCCCCCCGAGGGGGGCACAGGTGGGCTCCCAGAGCTCACCTGCCGGAGGGGCGGCTGCCGGGTGCCCCCCAGGGCGAGAGTGATCTTGGGGGGCCAGTCCCCGGCTTTGCTCAAGGCTCCGAG
>JANHFP010002116.1:162465-175450 GCA_032468135.1 Calamaria suluensis | reverse complement strand
GTCCCTATTTTTTCTACTTGCATTTTTTACGTGCTTTCGAAACTGCTAGGTTCGCAGAAGTTGGGACTTGTAATGGGAGCTCACCCCATTACATGGCACTAGGGATTCGAACCACTGAACTGCTGATCTTCCAATCAACAAGCTTGGCTGTCTTACCCACTGAGCCTCCGCATCCCTGCGTAATCCAGTTTAGAAACACACAATTTATTTCACTGTGATTACTATACTTGTTTTTTTTAGTAATCTGTAGAGACTACCAAATTTACTAAAGTGAGAATGGTCAGGACAAATTTTTAGTGAAAATGAAATATATCTAAATAGTATGAAAACTTCACATGAATTTAGTAGTTTTAAACTTACAGTTTAAGAGCAACTTTTGTATAAACTTTGAGGATGATACGGAAGACTTGCTCAGAGGTCAAAATTGATTGGGTTGTGACCTCAGCTTTCCAATCTAGATAATTCATATAGTTCATGGAAAATCTGGACCCAAAATGCCCCCAAGAGTCAAAACATTAAATTCTATATGGTATAATGAGCCATGATGGTGCAGTGGTTAGAATGCAATACTGCAGGCTATTTCTGCTGGCTGCCAGCTGCCTGCAATTTGGCAGTTCAAATCTCATCAGGTTGACTCAGTCTTCCATCCTTCCCAGGTGGGTAAAATGAGGAGGCAGATTATTGTGGGCAATAGACTGACTCTGTAAAACCTCTTAGAGAGGGCTGTAAAGCACCGAAAAGCAGTACATAAGTCTAAGTGCTATTGCTATAGTGTGTTCTCCAAAGAAGGCATTTTCCCTTATTCTTGACTTCTCAGATCATTTCTGGCACTTTTTATCAACTAGAAAGGTCATGTGGCAAATTCACCTGTGGCTGTAGTCACTCATAAAAGATCATTCTTTTATAAATGTGAATTTTAATTGAAAGACAAGCCCTGATTAACACAGGCAATGCTGCACGTGAATTAAACTCATATTTCCATATTTGTATAACATATTCTTCTAATTATGGAATTCACTAATTATTTTGAGAATTTGGGATTTTCCCACACAAAAATTATGCACTGCTTGCTCTTGTACACCTTGCTGCCTGACCCACTGTTAACCCAATAGATTGCACCGCTACAAGTTGTTTTAAACTCTGTATGCAGTTCTATTAAACTGAACTATTCATACTTGGGGGACCCTTTATGAAAAATCAATGTACTGAATCTGTTTAACCCAAAGGCAGTTTATCATTTTGGCAGCTTTTTCCAGAATGGAGGATGCCAGTTTAGGCTCTGCGTACGAGTTTGGAATATTTAGAAGACGCCACAAAGCAGAGGAAAAAGTGAGATGTTCAATTTTTGACACTCATTGCACTGATTATTTTGCCCAGAAGAGAGTCTTGCTACAGAAATGGTAAAGCACTGTGGTCCTTATTCCTTCCCCTACAGTGTTGGGACCTTTAGGCCAAAAAATGTGTGCAAATGGTCTGGATACTTACCAGGTGGGCTTCAGCAGGTTCTGACCAGTTCTGGAGAACTGGTAGCAGAAATTTTGAGTAATTCAGAAAACTTGTAAATATCACCTGTGACTGGCCCCACCCCCATCTGTTCTCTGCCTCCCAAGTCCCAGCTGATCGGGAGAGAATGGAGATTTTGCAGTATCCTTCCCCTGCCATGCCCACTAAGCCACGCCCAACAAGCCATGCCACGCCCAACAAGCCACACCCAAAGAACTGATAGTAATTAATGTTGAAACTCACCACTGATACTTACCTATTTGTTGCGACCTAGGCTTCCTGAGTCATTAAAACACATGATTAGTCCCAAAAGCCTCTTTTATTGTAACAGCTGATAATTACTTTCATTCCCAGCTGAATCCCAATTTCTTGCAAAAAAGTCCTTTGGGAGAAGTCCTTTGGGATAATCACCAATCTTTTTCTCCCTTGACATGCTGCCAACGGCCTTACTTGGCAAAGCCCCCACGGAGTCTAGAATCACATGGAGATGCCAACTGGAAATAGAGTTAGCAACTTTGCAAGAGGCCCAAGTGTCTTTGTTTCTCTTTTAAGCCTTATGGGAGGGCCCAATAATCTCCTGGCCTTACTCCTGAGTTGTCCCTTTTCCTTTAGCTGCTCTTGCCTTCTTGTGCACTAGGAACAGGCTCCTCCTGTTCCTCTGCCTCTCTGATGTCCAACTCTGGAGGCTCTGGAGTCCACACATCACTCCCAGATGGCCCTGGCTCCATCTCTGCCTCCAATGTAGAGCCCTTGTCTGAGCCTTCAACAGACTCCAGGACTGGCCTATGTTCCTCCCCAGTCTCATCACTGTCTGACTCTGCTATAGCTCAGCAGGGTGCTGGTGGACCAAAACACTATTCCTCTGGAAACTTCAAGGCTTGCTGGATGCATTTTAGGAGTTAGTGATTCTTTAGAGAAATCTATAGCAGTGTTTTGTGAACCTGGGTAACTAAGATTTGGGTGGAATTCAATTCTCACCTCTCAGAATTCTCCAGCCAGCATTGCTGACTTGGGAATTCTGAAGGCTAAAATCCCCACAGCTTCTGACTGTCAAGGTTTAGAAAGAGTGCCCTAAAGGTTAAAAGTGAAACTTGATGAGAGGGCACTTAGGCTAACACTTTCTTACAACCAATTACAAGGTTAAAAGCCAAAGACAGCCACCTCTATTAAAAAAACCCAGAAGAAAACATGTTACTATTTTCACAGGGCAGTAAAAAGGGTTAGAAACTGAAATTACAGAAAGGGAGGGAAGGGAGATTGATCAGCAAGAGGCTGTCTGACCCATTCATGTTTATGCAACAATTGAATGGGAACAACAACAGCAAATGAGAAGATCCAAAGGCACACAAATACACAAAAGTCTACATCAAAGGTTCCCAAACTTGTCAACTCCAGAATTCTGGGAGTTGAAGTCCACAAGTCTTAAAGCTGACAAGTTTGGGAACCTCTGTTCTATAGCAAAGGAGTTAATGAAGATTCATAGCCACCATTTATAATGGAAAAGTTTCCTAAAAAAAACCCCAAAACAACAGGTTCAAGACCTCATCACTAAATACACCCAAGAGGTTATCCGGTGTTATTTTTAGCACATGTGAGAAGGTTGTAGAGGTGAAAGAAAACTTGAAGAGACACCTTTGGAAACTGACTGTACAATGTAGCCAATTTGTTAATTAATAAATGGTGGGCGGCCTTGATAGAAAATATTTCCTTCTGTGAAAAAATTAAATCACTCTAATAGTGCGTCTTCCAATCTAAAATAAGAGAGTTGGTTTTGTTCTAGGCTGGACAAAGCATGCTAGAGCTTCCTTTCTGAATTGTTTTTATGGTGCAATTGGCAGATTGTACTATCTGTAGACATTAAAACAGTGGAAGGGGGGAGGCATTTAAGAGGACTGAACAGTTGTCACATGCAGAAATATTATCAGAATCCTGTTTCACAGCTATTTAACTTCTACCATTGCAGAGTCCAAATTTGGGGATCCAAAATGAGCTGATTGTGTTATAACAAGGATTATAAATAAATGAAGGGATTGAGTTATATACACTAGAAATGATGATGAGAATTCTCCCAATTTAAACCAGATACATTTATATGCTGCCCATTTCAGTGTAAAAAGTGATGCTGGGCAGGTTCTTGATAATTAGATAGACTGGCTGATTAGACTAGACTAGATGATGCTTGTTTAGTCATTACACATAACTAAAGTTCTATGATTTTTTGAAAGCAATGAAGGATGACAAAGAATAACAAGATAAAAAGAGCTGTGATTTTTCAGTTTCACTTACAGTCTGTTAATCCCTTGCAATCACATCATTTAGATCAAGGGTCTCTAATCTTGCCAACTTTAAGACTTGCAAAGCTGGCTGAAAAATTCTGGGAGTTGAAGTCCACAAGTCTTAAAGTTGCCAATGTTGGAGAGCCCTGATCTAGATTCCCTAAGCATCTAGGTTCTGCAAGCCCCTGTTTCCTCTGACTGATCTTCACCCTTCACATCCTTAACTGCCCTCACCGCACTACATAATACACCAACACAAATATATCTAAGGGTAGGATTAAAATGGATAGGCAGGTGGGAATGCTGCTAGCATGACAAAAAGACGGAAGAACAATTAAATTATTAATTTAATAAAATCAAAATATATGATACTTAGTGAGTGATTGCTACGGTGGGAAAACACTCCATAAATTAGTACTTCTGAAAGTATATTGACTTAAAACAAAAGAAAAAAACTGAAAATAAGAAAAATAAGGAACAAGGAAGTTTAGATAAATAAACAAATTCAAAAACAGTAGCAAGATTTCAGGCATCATTGCACGCATTGGAGGGAGAAGCTAGGCAACTGGGATGATTGCAACAAAGTTAATGTCTGTCTGTCTGTCTGTCTGTCTGTCTGTCTGTCTGTCTGTCTGTCTGTCTGTCTGTTTGATTTCTATGGCTGCCCATATTAGTCAAGACTTTGAATATATAATCCTATTGTTTGACCCTCTGTGTTCTCACTGTCTATGAAAAAGATTGCAAACAACTATCTCAAGGATTGCTCTAATTTAGGCAGACACGTCTGTCAATCATTGAATCTAATATTTTTATTTCCCACTACTATTTTTATTTTTATTTTAATTATATATCAGGATGAAAGAGAGCATGTCTTTGCATACTCGTTTCTAGAGAATAAAGTAACAGAGGCTCATCAGATCCACACCCTGCTTAGGAAGCTAAAAATGGCAACCCTTTTTTTTAAAGTAAGTTTCTACCATAGATAACTCTCATGTTCTTAACTTCTTTTTTTCCTTTACAATTCTACTGAGACAGAAAAAAAAGCTGGGAGAACAGATTTCAGGAATTTGGATATGTAGGGAAGAATTCATTACTTCACATACATCTGTCCCTTTAACTTTCTGCATTTTGGATGATGTGGATACAGATGATTTCACTGTCCTTGAAACTGGGGAAATATCTAGACAAGCAAGAGAAAATGGGAATATTACTTTTGAGTGAAGTCTCCTGATTTGGAGCTAATTCTTAGAAGCTCAAATCCTCTCTTTTATTTGTTTAAAAAATTATATTGCTGCCTACTTGCACATGGTGACTCAAGGCGGCTTACTACAAGGACATAAAAACAGCATATAAAAAAATTAAAATAATAAAAAGGAAAATAATAAAATAATAACTCCCACCCTGATGACAACACACAATCGTACTAGCCATTCAATAGGTTCCATTCTGCTCTGGTCTTCCCTGGCCCACTGTCAGAACCCCATCTTCTAAAAGAGTGTTACAGTGGGGGGGGGCAATCTAATTGATGAGGGGATGATGTTCCAGAGAGAGGGAGCCACTACAGAGAAGGCCCTTCTTTTGGGTCCCACAAGATGTATCTCCTTAGGGGATGGGACCCGCAACATTCCTTGCCTCCCTCTTCTAGTGGGTCGAGTAGATGTGACAGAAGAGACGGTCCCTCACTTAACCTGGTCCCAAGCCATGAAGGGCTCTAAAGGTGACAACCAGCACCTTGAATTGCTTACATAGAGATTTTTGTATTCAAAAATAGAATACACACCGGGATTCTTGCGCTCTTACTTTAAACTTCTTAATTAAACTTACTAATCAGAATTTGGCAAATGTGTTCTTGAGATTAGCTGCTTCAAGTTCTGGTTGCTAGCAGAAACCAGGCAATAGCTTGACAGGCTTAAATAGCAGTTTTATAGTTTCTTTTGTTATGTTTTATTTTGACATAGATCTGCAACATAATTGATGAATATTTTAAAATAAAATAAAGAGGATACTAATCTCTCTGGGCTTTAAATATGAGAGACTGAGCCGCATTTGACATTTTTCAAGTGCAGTTGAGCAGTTTTCTCTGCAGTTTCATTCTGTTGACTTCTTCCCAGTTCTCAAATTATAGAGAGAAAGGACTAAAGGAACTAATGAAGCTCCACATTCCACCAGTTTAATTTTCCATAACCTATAAAAATTGGCAGGTAAGGGAAATCACCAAAAATTGGGGAAAAAATAGATCTCTGCTAGCTCCGTCCTATTATCTGCATCCTACTTCTCCCCAAATATTTTTTTTTAAAAAAAGCAAATCATTCAAATTTGATGTGTCTTGTAAAAGACTTAGCCATGCTGTTGTTCTGGCCTTATCTCTCTTTTCATCCCAATGTGTGTTTGTTAAAGTAGACTTCTTTTTATGGCTTTTCTTTACAGGAATCAATTCTTTTGAACCATTTGCTCATGTTATATAGTGGCTCATAATTCAGAAGTACAGCTAAATTTTCTGTCATGTGTGTGAGCCACCACAATTCAGGAATTTCTTCCTGTCAAAGACATGGTCCCCTGATCTTTATATCAATAGCATCGCCCTGTGTTTTAGCAAGATTTATCAAGGGGAGAAAAAACCTATCATGGATCACAAAGGACTTTGAGTCCTCTTCAGGTTTTCTTTTCTTGCTCTTTTATTTATTCATGTTCAGGTGCTGCAGTCTGGGTAGAGGATGGTTACCAGATGGTTTTTATTCTTTCCTCAGTACCATCCAGTTGGAACACATTACCCTTTCCTCTTCCCAGTGAGACTATGAAATTTCAGAATTTTATTATTTGCCATAAAAATTCTGAGGTAAAGCCCAACTACAGTACCTTTCCACTATCAACCTAATATTATACTTCAAAAACTCAGGCCACAAATAATGAAGGCATTTTGTCCCAAGCAGTTGGTTTTTCTTTTAATAAGGCTCTCTCTCTCTCTCTCTTTTTTTTTTGGAGTTCCAAATTAAAACAGAACAAAACAAAGAAACATTATGCTACCTAATGCCAAACAGCAAATGGTCTGCATCCACCTTTCCCAATCAAGAAAACTGTCCCAGTTATTTTAGGAGATGAGGCAGAAAATGCTCTTTCTCTGGCAGAAAAAAAAAATGCATTGGTCGGAGAAAGCTTCCATTGCTTTGCTAAGCGAAACTTTAATCTCCTTCTGACATATGGTAGGACCGGTCCATTGGTGGGTTGCTCCCGGTTCAGACCAGTTTGAACAACATGGTAGCAATGACTGGATAAGGTCAATGAACTGGTTCTTACTGTCCATGAGCTAGGCCCTCCCTCCCACTTGCCTGGCGCTATTCCTACCCTTTATTTCTGTGTTTGGAGTCTTAGCTGATAGGCATGGCCGAGTGGATTGCCAGGCCTCAGCTGGTTCCCGCCCTACTGCACATGCTCAGTGCACATGTTTGCTGTCCGCGTGCGCAAATCATGCTGGTTTCTGCCCTACTGCACATGCATGTAGCGCCCATTTGGCATGCATGTGTACAAAGCATGCTGGGCATGAGTGCGCAAAGCACACACACAAGGAGGACAAGAGAATTGGTAGTGAAGGTAAGTGGAACCCACCCCTGGACCAGTCGTGTCCATTTTGATTTTAACTGAAATCTGTATCCACCCTATGAAAACAGGATCTGGTTATGAGTTTGCTTGCCTTATTTTGAGTAAGCAACAGAGTTGTCTCTAGCATAGAGCACGTATGGCTGCAGTACGAAGCTGCCATGAATCTTGTTATATGCAATAATCAACTTTTGAGTGTCATTGAGTGTGCATTCTGGTTGCCGTCATCCATGCACTAAGAGAGATGTCACAGTGCTGTGTCCCAACCACCAGCAAGTCTTCAGGAATGAAACTATACTGAAATGCTAATTCATTACCACTTCAGTTTTTCATTTTTCATTTCTTTATTTTTCTTCCTGGTGATACTCCACATTCTGGGTGTCATGCCTCTGGCAGAGAGCAGTGCGGGGGAGGCTGGAGCTGCGGATGAGGATGGGGTAGAGAAGGCCCAGGCTGGACCGAGTTGTCTAAGGGCAGAACCAGAGAGGAGGAGTTCGGAGTTCAAGAGGAAATGAGTAATAGGATGCAGCTGTGCTGGGGAGGCTTTAAAAGTAGCCAGTTTCGAAGAACTAATCGCTGGAGTCAAAGGCTGATTTTTGGTGTAGCTTCTCTGTGACTCTTTGCCTTCAAGATCCTGGATTCATTTGTGAGATATCTAAGCAAGCTTCAGATGGTGTTATCTCTTAATAATTGTGAGTACTTTGGACTGCATCCAGATTCTGTTTCTAATCTTGGTGTCTCTCCGCTTTGCCTCTGAAGAAAATCAGCATTGCCAGAAAAACTTTTGAAAAGCATTTGGGTTTGAAATAAAGACTATTTTCATATAATTGCTTGCGTTCTTGCTTCTGCATCATGCTCGGTCATCACAGACTATGGTCTTCACTTAATAACCAACACAAAAAAGATTGTAAAATGAGGTATGGTCACATGACAACTTGCCTAACTATTGGTACAACTTACAATTCTAAAATCAGGCTCAATTATGGTCATAGGTCAAGGACATGTGAGAGAATATAAGGTTATTATTTGTCTGGAAATATAAATTAATAAAGCCTACCTACTGGAATTATTCCTGTCTCCTGCTCACACCTTCCCTTGCTACAGTAAGATTTCCCAGTTTCAACCAAGGTTTGACATGCCAACCTTGACTGACAATATTGAGCATTTTTTTAATTTTAAAGGAATATTAAACTAATTATTAAAATGAAATGAACTGCACTTGTATGCTTTTCAACACTTCATAAAATGTCTAGTTGAATTAGGCTAAACTAGCAATATGGGGAAGTTGCAGAAGCCCCATTTGAAATGTTGCATACTTTATATGGATCATAATGAAAATGACAGGACATATAAATTGCCCAGGGTTTTGTTCGAGATCCATCAGTAATTAAATTAGCTTTAGCACAATTTATTATGCAGGAATGTAATGCTGGCAGACTGACTTAGCATAATATTAATTAGGATAAGGCTCATGAGAAAGTACTGCATATCCTTATTCCTTTTATCAGAAAATGACTACCTGCGTTTCCATTGGCTGAGAAAAAGGGCAGAAGTCTACCTTAGGAATAAAGGTGTTCCCTGAAAATGGAAAAGAAATTCAAGCGCTATCAATCTGCTATGTCCCAGATGTCTACAAAATGCCACAGGTGGAAAATACATTTAAACCATTAATATACAGCTGAAGTGAATAAGTCATCCAGAGACTACACATTTAGAAATATGTATTTATTGCTAGTCTGGCTTTTAAATATCAACTGGAAAGATTTGCATATTTAATGCAAGGCGAACAGTGATGAAATGGCATCTTAAACAGGGAAATCCAATCCAACAACAGAATGCTTCAGAAATGGATACTCAAACTTTCATGGTCGAGCTTTATTCTCATAACCAGATTTTACAAAAAGAAACAAAAAATACTGCTTTAGCTTCCTTATCCATAGGGTCATTGCATGGTTTGTCGCCATTAATATTCACTTTAAAACATAATGGAAAAGTCTTCATTACAACAATGCAAATTGTGGCATTACCTCACAGGAAAAAGAGCAGGGAAGAGCAGGAACCAGGAGCAACCCATCTCCCCTATTCTTGAAACTGCTAAAGTACCATGATATTTCTTCTCAAGAAAGGCAGAAAGACGGATGTAATTGAAAAGATCATGGAAATGATTCACTTCCATCTTCCAATTCATTATTAACTGACTGACCCTAGAAAGCAATTCCACATGGTTCAATACCTCTCTTTCTTCTGGCTGTCACTCTGGCATTCACCATATACAGAAAAGCAAAGAAAATGGTACTTTATGAAACTTGAGTCAGTTCTCATCACATCAAAATTAATCCTATTTTGCATTGGAGGACCATAGCCTCTCCTGCAGCCTCTCACTTTTATTCATCTGAATCCTATGCTTATCTCTGGTTTTTTTCTCTACCAGATGCCATTGTGTGGTATCAATTGCCTTACACTGAGACAAGCCTTTAGTCCACCCTCGTAGAAGCTTTCCAAAACTTTCCACAGACGTTTTGTCCAACTGTTATTAAAGATGTAAAGGAGTGAACCTGGGGTACTCTTGTTGCACACAGCATGCATTTTCCACTGAACTACACTTCCATAACTATAGTTTTATAATGACTATATACCCAACAGCTCTATGGCAAAGTTCAAAGGCACCATCTGAAGAATTGTCCTGGTAAGTAGTTCAGAATCACAGAGTTTAAAAGGGCCAATGAAAGCTGATATGGAATATTATGTAAATGTTATGTTGTTTCTGAATTAGAAAATAATATGTACATTTAATGTTGGATTTCCTCTTTAAGTTAATAGTTACAACAAATAACCAATGTGGAATGAAATAAATAGGTTTGATTACTAAGAACAAAGTGAAACTATGGTTTAAGCAAATTCTTGATCATAGGCTAACTCAAAGCCAATGGGGTGTTCATATTACAAAAGTCTTTCTTAGTAATATAAATGATTTGCAACTACATTAGATTAGCACATAATTAGCTGGATCTGGAAGGAACATGACTAACTAGGTGACTGTAATAAAATTCAATATACTGGAACACAGAAATATAGTCTCTTCTATATGCAAAGTGATTATCTAAAATGTTAGGTAGGTACTGGAAGACAGAAAGACCAGAACCCTCTGAGACAATTTGGAGAAGTGAAATGAACTATGTTTTTTGGGACAAGTGCCAGACAACATTATGGCTTTCTACAATTTCATTTAACATTAATAAAATAAATGGAATACTTAAGTGAAAAAACTACTTGAGATGCATTTCAAACCTATTACAGTAGGATGTTTTCCTTAAATTATTATGCTGAATCTTTGCAAAACAACAGACATTACAGGTATCTTTGCCATAGGCATTGCTATAAAATGAATAGTCATTAACTAAAAACGTGTTATACTTTCAAATGAATGAACAAAAGCAATTTCTGGACCCACTATCTATACAAAGATGATTAACACAAACTGAAATGGTGGCATTTTGTATTTGTTGGTTACCCAGAATTATTCTGCAAATCATAATTTATAACTTGATAATAAAGCAGGCAGTCTATTTAATTTTAGGAGTCTGGCTTAGTAACTGAAGCTGCATGCTCATCTAAGAAAATGTGGCAGAAGTTTTAAAACTGTCATGTTCATAATAACCTGGGTTATTATGTGGGCCCATGTAATGAGGAATTGCCTCTAAAATCTATTAAAACACTACAGTTCACCAGAATGCCTTAGCCAGATTAGAAATATAGAAGAATTATTCAATCTTTGTCAATTTAACATAATTTTCCAGAGAGTTAGATTCATTTGTTGCAGCAATAGACATATATGCAAACAAACAAAGTGATCCAAAAGATTTTTGAATGCGCAGAGATGGATCGACTCACCCTGATTTTAAACGAGAAGGACTCACAGTATTATGATACTTGGAACATTTGGTGTCATTGGATCAAAACTAAGACATAAAATACACAACAACTCAATGTGACAGAATACAACCAGGAAAACGGATAAATAAGAAGAAGAGCAATAATTCTATAGTAAAGATGGAGGTACTATGTAAAATTAAGGGAACATCGTATAGATGTGTCTATATATAGTTCATTTATAATGTATTTATATTTAATCATGATTCATTTTAAACATTTTTAAAATAATAAAGTATTTAGATAAAAAAAAACCATATATGCAAAAAAAGAAAAATCTTTTGTTATCTTGGAGTTCGATTTTGAGTGTAAAGTACTGTGAAGTGCTATTGCTATTTCTATCTTTAAGAGCCGTATTCTTCATAAAAGATTACATCTTATTATTATTATCCTGACACATTGACTAAGGGAAGTGTGAAAGGACAAACTAATATTTTATGGGAAATTAAATTCTCTTTGATAGTTAATATATAGGTTAATTAAATTGACCTCCTTCCCACACACTCATATATTAACTCTATTATTTAATTTAGTTGGACGTGTGGATCTGTTGAATTTTTGTTGGGATAATTGCCATGACTAAGCAGAATTTTGGGAAAACATGTCTTGTGCAGATAAAATGTTCATAATTTTATTAAAGTCTATGAATGAACAAGTGAATGAAGATGTTACTAATATTGCCTGAATACATTCATTCCCAATCAAGGTTGTCCTAAATAAAAACTGGGCAAATGAACTCTGACTTGTAAGTTCATCATAATATTTAGGACAGAATAAAGTCATCACATCTTATGTTAAATAGAATGGGTGATTTTATTATTACATTTCAGTTTCTTTGGGGTTTGAAGCATGAGTAGAAATTAGAACGAACTGTATTCTCAACCTGAGTTTTACATTTTTGAATTTGCATACTTTTTATAAATGTGATATTTTATTAACATAATATTAATATAGTGGTTAAATGTGGAAAGGCTATATTTGGTAGGCATATCAATCAAAATCTTCACAACCATAATATGGAAGAAAATAAATCAAATAAATCAGGGTAATCCTTTGTTGCCATCTAGTAGTTGCCATTTGCAATTTTTGCCATTTTAATTTCTTTTACTTTTTGTGATGTTGTAATCCCTTTATTTGGGGTGTAAATGAATAAGTACAAATATGACAAATACTTAAAATTCTCTGACACAAAGGTTATTCTCTCATACACAAAGGCTGAATAGATGGATCCTTCCAGAATTGTATGGATCCTTTTTATTTTTACAGCTGAATCTACAGTAGTATTGATTGAGGCTCATTCCATGCAGCTGGTTGTGACATATAATTTAATTACATTTTCAAGTAATGTCATAAATAAAGAAGATTGATAAGACCTGTACTTTGAATCCATGGTTTATGCCTGTCAGATCAGTGCACATTTTGATTAGATCCCATAGAAAAATCAAGGTAAATATTGGGAATACTTTCTTTGGATTCATCTATGCATCATGGTTAGAAATATTAGAAAGCTTCATATCTGTGATCATAATGTGAGCCCAATCAGAATTATATATTCACAATGGTTTTAGATTGTTATTATATTATCAACATCCACATGGATCCAACTTCAAATGCATATAATGACCTTTCTTTCAAGCAGAAATGCAAAAAACTCCAAAACAACAGTCCATTTTTGATTCATT
>JANHFP010002116.1:83955-98220 GCA_032468135.1 Calamaria suluensis | reverse complement strand
GTCATTGTTGTTGTTGTTTATTATTGTTTATTTATTTATTTATTATTATTATTATTATTATTATTATTATTATTATTATTAATTACACCAACAAATAATTTAGTATGTTCTACAGGCAGCCATTTCAGAAGTGCCAAACATAACTTGTAGCACTAGTTATACATTTTCCTAAAGGAACAAAAATAAGGTTGTGATCGTATGAAATGTAGACTGATTGCTGCAGCAGATTCTTTATAAATACTTTGCAAAGAATCTGACGTTTTCAGCTAAGTGCTAGCCTCACTTTAAAGCAGGCATCAAAGATCAGCCCACATCTCCTTCCGAGTCTTTCATATCCCAAGTTGCTAAGATCAGAACAAGATCGGCACCTGTACAATTTTAGGAAACATTTCATTATCTAAATTCAATTCCAAAAGCTCACCTCTTGGTGATGCAGACCGAAGTCTGGAATCAGTTACTTAGGGCCTTTTCCAAAATGGCACCTGAATGAGGGAAACATCTTGGGATGGTAGTTTTTCTGTTGACTTTGGTTTTCAGGGTACCTAGCATTTATTTGTGCTTACAGACAGTTTCATCGGCTGCTGCTTTTATGTATCCTTATTTGGACTTCAGAAGTTTCCTACTGCTTTTTGCTGCAGGTTTGTCTGCAATTTTGGAGTTCGCTTGAAGAGGCAAGGCACCAATGAAACAAATATATTTGCCACTGAGTAGTTTATCGATGGTTGTGAGGCTCTAGCTTATTATTCTTTTGTTAAAGCCAGTGTACATCACTCTTCTTTTCATTCATTGTGTTATTAATGTTATTTTGTTTTCTTGTGTGCCCTCCTGGTTTGTTGATCACAGACAGGTGATTGTCACAGTAGAGTAGACCTACTTTAAAGCCTCATCTCCTCCTGGAGGTCTGTGTGGCATAAATTAGATGGCTGGCCTACTCAGCAGAAATCCCTGCCTTCTGGCGCACATTTCCCTTAGAAGTAGCTGCAGAATTTCTTGTTCTTTCTTGTTCTTTCAATGCTCTTTTCATTTTAGCTAACTAGCGATGGTCACCTCTCTTGAGTTTTCTTTACTGTTCATATTTGGATGGGTTTTTTGTGTGATTAAACAACCACCAATAAATTATCCAGTGGCAAGTATACTTCACTTGTCCCTTCAGCAAACTCAAAACCTTCTACCTTCACTTTGATTTACATTATTATTAGCGTCATGTACAAAACCAAAGAACTGTGCCTAATGAATAATCTGTTGGTTTAGTTATCCAGGGTAAATGAATGGTGCAAATAAAGCCTCTACCAAGCTGTATGGTCAAAAGAGCACGAATCTGAGAAGCAGCGTTGTGAGTTTTTGTTTTTTTTTCTCCTGTGGGAGTGAGGGGGATTCTTCATTGGATATCACTTTGTAGTTTGTAGTACTGTACAGTTACTAGGGGCTCAGTGGCTAAGACAGCTGAGCTTGTTGATCGGCAGTTCGGCAGTTCAGCCGTTTGAATCCCTAGTGCCGCGTAAGGGGGTGAGCTCCCATTGTGGCATCCACCTGCAAACACTGGATATACATCCGAGGGCCGCCCTGCAGGAGTTGCTCTCACCTGAATTAGTTATAAGGGAAACGCACCAAGCTCCCGGTTCAACTCACACTTTGCTGCAGATTGCCGCAAGGGAGAAAGGGGGAACAAGCAACCTTTCCTGCAGCATCAGGCAAACGAGAGCATTTGACTCCCAGCCACTGGGTTTTGCAGAGGCGTTTTCTTTTAATTGAGTCAACTATTGTTTACTCGGTGTCACCTCTTCCTTCCCTTTTAAGGGTTCAACCCACTTTAATTAAGAGGGATAAAACCAGGATGTTTCATCTTGCCAAGGAGGCAGGCCTGAAGCGCAGCTGTGGGGTCTTCCCTTCATACCACAGCAACACTGCTTGGGACAATCAGTTGCCATCATTCATCCTCACTTTACAGCACAATATCCAGTGGCTGACTGGTGGGCAGGTTAAAAATAGCTTGAAGGTGACTACCCCTCTGGGCTGCTCACAAATCGATCCAACAGACTCGAGATAGCTTCTAGGACATTCATTCTGGTTCAAAACTCCCTGAAAGACAAAGCCATGGCACAAAGCCTAAACTTCGACAGGCAAATTAAATCTGGGACCTTCTGGAGGCCAAGATGGGCCTTTTGTTCAATATCCACACACAGAGAGAGTCCTGAATGATGGACAGCCAAGCAGGAAGCACTGGTTGAAACTCAGCTGTTACAGGAGTCACGCGCAAAAGAAAGTTTGTATTTCTTTCAGGTTATAACCATGACAGTCACCCCAGCCTGCAATATCCAGAGGGCTCGTGGTAGATGTAGCAGCAATTTTACAAGGTTGTTCTTGAAGGTGACAGACTTTGAGCAATAGCAAATAAAGCTATATAAATCAGGAAGCAGCACAAAATGCCACCGGCAGTGTTAAGTTCTGCTTTTCAATCAAGGGCTCCTCAGCCCTCTGTGGCATGTAAGTCGTGTCTGTATTAGCCGAAGAGACACTGCAACAGCTTCACTTTTCAAGTGACAACAACGAGGCCGTGAAAGTCCTGTATGGTGGTCTGGATTCAGCAATGATTTGAATGCAAAGTACCAAATGGAATCTCGGTCCAGATAAGGCATTTGGGTTTGGATTCGCCATGCAGTTTGTCCTAGGTCACAGGTGTCAAAGTCGTAGCATCGTGTTGCTGTCAAGTGACATTTTGCAGTGTCTTTTTTCCCTTGGTGGAGCTGGGGTGGGCATGGCCTGCAGGTGATGCATCCTGCCTATGGACTGTCAGTTTGACACCCCTGTGAATATGAAGAATCAGGTATGCAGCCTGAACTTCATTCAGGACTGACGTGTTTTGTTCTAGTGCTGGCTATGGTCGGGTTTTGTTTTTGCTAATTTGGCTTCTGCTCTACTTGCTTCTTCCCTGGAAAGAATGGATTGGGCCACCAAGATGAACTTCTTCTTTTTTTACATCTTGGCATTCTTGCAACATGTTCTCTAGGGAACTGCCTTTGACCAATATTCAGAAACTGCAACATGCAAGAAATATCCCAATTAGAAGGCCTTGTGCTTAATGAATGCTACTCTTACATCACTTTAACCAACTCTAATTTGTTTAGGGATCCAAATCAGGTTCTTTGGTGTTATTTATGAATCCCTAAACGAATTGTACAAGATGACTCCTCTACTGCATAGCTGATTTCACTAAATTTCCTAAGGAGTGAGACTAGGATCTTTTTTGTGACAGTATCCTAATTATAGAAACCACACAGGGACACACCCCAGAGATTAGATTACCACCTTCAATGTTTAGATTTTAGCAGATGGTAAAGTGAGTATTGAGCATCTAGCATTTTCTAGTGGCCAATGTGTGAATTAAATCTGAGTTTCTTCTCTTGCAAGTCACATTTCTCTGCCTTTGATTTTTATTGATCTTGTTCACATTCTTTTCATGTTTGTTCTGGGTTGCTGTTATTGTCTTAACCTGATTTCTAAAGATTGTAACTAATTTATTAAATTTACTTTTAGCCAGATAGCATTTGTGTATACAACTCCTCCTGCTACAGCTGCTGCCCGTCCTTTTGCTTTTCTTTCTTTATAGCTACCTCCAAATTTCTAATAACCAACATTTATAATTTGGGATGAATGGCAATTAAAGCAATGATTTCAGCTTGGAAAAAAAATCTACAACTGTTACACTTTGATGATTTTTGCTATTGTTGCTGTTACTTATTTTCTTTCCAATCCCACATTAATTTGGAGCAAAGATTCATCAGGGCATGGATAATGCCAATGTCTCTTAAAGTCCAATTAGTGGAATCTTGGGCAAGATCCAGCCATCCTTGAAAGTGGTACATTTTTGGCATATTTTTGACATATTTGCCTCAATGTGCTGTTTGTCTGCAAGTAAATATGTAAATTAGAGGACCTGAACCAAAACTAAGCTGGAAAGACTATCCATTCTAGTCCATAGGACTTGGGCACTCACAGAGGCAAAGTATTTGTGCTTTTGTGTATTTGCACCCAACAATACTTTAAGAATTGACTGCTTCTTCTCTCCATGAGAATGTCAACCTGGTTCAAAGGGCAGTCTTCACAAACAAGGATCGGCCATTGTTTCTGGCATTATTTGCAGACTGCATGTTTACTTCCAGTGTTATTATATCAGATCCTTGGCCAGCTTTGTCCCCATATCAACCATATCTTTCCATTTCCAACCAATGGAAATTATTAGCAGAGAGCTGGAGATGGGGCAAAGGAAGAGACAACCAATTCTCTTTGGACTCATGATTAGAGACGTTCCTGGTGTTTGAGATTGCTTTTGTCAACCTGTTTTAGAAACAGAGAAAATGTAAAGGTGTAATGGACAGATTGGCTGCTACCCGTTGATGGCTGAATGTTGAGACAATTGTATATGAGAAAAGAATAGTACTCTGGACTTCTGCATTTACTTTTTCAACTCTAATGAAACCATAAACTCACGACACAGTCACCACTTTCTCCCAGGCAACTTTTTAAAATTGTTTGATCTTTCTATTCTTTTATTAGAATAACACTCTCAAACCCAACTCTGTGCCACTACAATATTGAGATGTGTAAAATCTCTCAAGTTTTCCCACCCATTATCCTGAAAACAGGATTTTGGAAATGACCAGAAGTTGGGGTTTTTTGGGTGGGATGTGCTGGGAAGTGCAAACACCACTTATTATATTCTCATTACTCATGTCTGGAGTGGCACCTAAGCCCAATAAGTAAATAATTGGCCTCCAGAGCAGTCACTGTATTTCAAGGTTTACCCATCCCATTATCCCTTTCCATCTACACTCTTTCTCCTTTTAAGTGTTGAAATCAACAGCTCTCCAAGACTTTAGGCTTCCAAACAGGTAGAGAAAAAAAAATGGGGCAGGGGACAAAGGGGTATTATTTGAGAGGCTCTATGTGTAGATGCAGCCGTCCAACTCTTCTTCGCTGCAGTATTTTGAAAATAATGAGAAAGGTCATCTTTTCTCAAAGCCTAGGCTTTGGTTGAATGGTTGCAAGTTGCTTGGTATCTGTCAGCTTCAGCAACTCTTTCTTCTCCTTCCCCAGTCAAGTCACTGTTTGGTTTGGTTATCCAGCCTTGTAGGACTTAGTAACTTGGACAAGCATGGCAAGTTCTGTCTGCCTGCCCTCTGAGGCTGTATCTGCTCCAGCGTCTCATCTGCCGGTGTCTGATTATGTTGTTTAAATTAGAATCTCTTGGCACTGCTCAGTTAATTTTATTTTTAAAATTGTATACACAGATTTACAATTGGGAGCCACCTCCCCATATGTTTCTTCATTTCACAGGACTTTATGGTTTGCTAAATGTCCAAGTGGGATGTAGGAGGAGAGGCAAAAAAGCCAGTCTACAGGTCCAGGCATAATCCTGACATTATGGAATTTCAGTAACGCAGTAGCAGGGAAATAATCTACATTAATAAAAGCTTCAAAAACCTGGAAGCTAAGTAAAATATTTTCTTGTTGTTGTTGTTGTTGTCTTCTCCTTCCTCCTCCTCCTCCTCCTCTTCTTCATCTTCCTCCTCCTCCTCTTCTTCTTCTTCCTCTTCTTCTGCTTCTGCTTCCTCTTTCTCCTCCTATGACAAGACAGAATGCCAATCAAACAGTATGGACAGAACAGTAACATAATTAAAAACAGATAAAGATGAGTTATTTTCATTTCAGTTTCTGTTGAATAATCTATACAAGGTGGTTTGGTTTGGTTTGGTTTGGTTTTGCAACATTACAGAAGTGGTTTACCTTTGGGGACATTTTTTTTAAAAAAAAAACTCTCCATCTCACTGACAGCTCTAGAATTGACAAGTGTTTTTCAGGCAAATATAAACCAGGACAATAGAAATCCCATGAACAAATTGTGCAGTTACTTAAGGGGTACCGGAGACCACCTGATCTCACTGCAATAATGAAATAATGAATGCTTTGTGATGTAAATGCTCACTTCTTTCTCATCACATGGAATATGAGGCATATGATTCAGAGACTTGGATCAACTCAATGATACACTAAACCTGATCAAGTCCATAGCTCTTGGGGACAGGCAATTAATTCTTCCCTTAGGTCTTGCCAGTTAAAATTACTTTTCACCTAAGATGTTATATACCAGTAAAGATTATGGGAGATAGCAATTCTTGTTATTCTTGGTGAGTAACTTCTCAAACTTATTCTGGCAATGCTGTTTCAGGTTACATGTTCCTAGCTCCTTATTCAAACACTTTTTTCATAAAATAGCATAAATCAAATTAATATATGCGTAATAATACTACACTTAAAATTAAGCATAGAATTATCTTGCCATCATATATCTCCATAATGTATATAGCAGTGATGGCTAACCTTTTTGCCATTGCGTGCCAAAAGTGGGGGTGCCGGGGGGGTTGCATGTCCACGTGCCCACACCCATAATTTAATTTGCCCCACCCTCCATAGAAAGGCTCTGGAGTCCACCCAGAGGCTGGAAACAGCCTCTTTCCTGACTTCTGGTGTGCTGGAAGGCCAGAAAATCAGCTGGCCAGCACCCGCATGCACATCAGAGTTGAACTAGGGCAGTGCTCACGTGCCCACCAATATGGCTCCATTTGCCACCTGTGGCACCCATGCCATAGGTTCGCCATCACAGGTATATAGTCTGCACTTCTAAATAAAACAATTTGCTTTAATAAAAATAGTTATTTTCTATAACCTACTTCACTGAAGACAGTTGCAAGTCACCACTTTCTTTTTTTAAAAAATCCTCTTTCTCACTCTATTTCCCCTTTTCTTTCCCCTTACTCTCTTTCTTTATTTTCCCCTGATCCTCTCTCTTTATTTTCATTTGTATTTTAAATTAAGAAAAAAAATGATTATTATAAAGAGTTATTTTCATGCAGAAAAGCCCTTCATGGTGCCTGAGAACCATGTAGGATAATGAACGCAAAAGGCAATTGGGGAAAAGTTGGTTTGGTCTAGCGGTTAAGGCATCAGGCTAGAAACCAGGAGATTGGGAGTTCTAGCCCCTCCTGTGGCACAAAACCAGCTAGGTGAGCTTGGCCCAGTCACTTGGGCAAGAAGGCATAGGCAAACCACTCCTGAAATGTCACCTGTAAAACTATAGGCAGCTGAAAGTAGTCAAAACTAACTTGAAAACACACTAAAACATTCAGAAGAGTTACAAAGAATGGATTGTGGAAACTATATTTTTTCAAGTCTTCAGCCTCAAAGGGTGTCATTGTTTCACACTGAGATCTTAAGAGAAGACACAATCTTTTATCTGGATTCCCAGCAAAATAAAACATTGTGGGACAGCTGTGTGGATGAAGATTTACCCTAGTTCTCCTAGGCCACATCTCTCTACTGACACTTCAAAAATGCCCATGGGACAGAGTCACAAAATGACCATTGATCTTCTTAGGTATAAAGTGAGACTGGCTATGCACATTCATTTCTGTCTCTCATATATCCCTGGCAATTCTTCCACACATGTCTCCGAACCTCCAGGCCAGTCTAATATTGGAGTCTTTGGGGAAAATGCCTGCTTTCATGCAATCAGTCCAGAAGGAAAGTAAATAAATAGAAAGCAGTAAGACGAGGTGCTTCGCAAACAAAGTCCAGGCTAAGCTTGATTCGAACATGGAGGAGGAGGGACTGAATATCTTTTTCTCCAAATAGGGTTTTAATAGACACATTATGCAGGAACCTGGTGTAAATATTCTCAGCACTGAAACCATTCCAACTCATCTCCAGCCCCACACACATTATTATCATCTTGATTTACAGCTGTCTGGATTTCACTTGACGTGACAGTATTTTATCAGTTCAGGGAACTCAAGTAGATAAATGGCTCAGCTTCAGAGAGGTAAACACATGTCAGTCCATGACAATTATTTCTTTCATTAAGGATGAAAGTGATGGATGTGATCTCAATGGTTCAGTTTTGGGGGTAGGCACAAGTCCCTTTTTTATCATCTAGATAGGAGAAACCAGATTAGTGTTAAGTTTTAAGATGCCCCATATGTGTTGTGTTTACTCTGTTCTACAGGTAAGGATCCAGAGAGTCAAGTAGATGGCTTCATACTTCGTAGTAAACCATAATCTGATTTTCTGGGTTCTGCTTTAGTTGATTCTGTGAACCCAAATAGGGTGATCTGTCAACTTTAGCTTATCCTGAAAAAACCAACCATCATTCATAACCATGATTAATCAAAACATTGCTCAATGCAAGGTGTGGAGCCAATGTTTTTTTAAACATTTTTTTAAATTTTATAAACAAAACAATACACAATCAATCATTCAGTTTGAGAGTTTCCATACAGTTTGTAATATTTTACTCATTCTCTCACACTTCTCAAAAAGAGCTTCGATCAAATTAAAGTCATCCAAATTCTTGTAAATTTCCATGTAAGAGTACAAAAGACCTCTTATTCAGTACAGTGGAACCTGAAGCTTGTATATATAAATGAATTATCACACTTGAATGGCATTGCTGAGTGAGAGAAACAATTAAAGCCATCCTGTTAACATTTTACAGGTTTCAATTATCTTCTCAGTGTACCCTGGATATTGATCGAACGTCACAAGAAAATTTCTCAATCTATATTGATGAGTGGCAGCAAAGTCATTAAAAGCCTTTGTAAAAATATATTATGCAAAAAGTGGATAAACAGTATCTCTTTTGAAGGGTTTCATTCAGAAATGCATACATTGTTCTGCCTCATGTTGTAGAGCTTAGTGCTTTTATTTCCACTTTCAAACAACAACAGTTTTGGTGGAAATGGAAATAACATTTTGTTTGTCCAATTTGTCTTCATGTACTCACACAAACACTTCAGGGTTTGTTTGTTTTTTTCCTAATGAGCTTAATTATTGGCTGACTTAAATTTCTTAGATTCGGATAATGAGAAAAGAATGGGTTCCCTAAAAATCCATTAACCCTAACCTGCCATCCAAACAAACACACCAAGTGGCTCTCTTAAGGTTAACAATTTCAGACTCACAAAAAACCAGCTGAGAATAAGAATAGGTAGTTAAGAAAAAGGAAGAAACCAGTTTTCTTCAGAAGCCTCAGCCCTATTTTCAATCTTAGAGGGACAAAACTAAAATTTTTACCCTCAAGATACTTGCAAATGTAATTCTAGGCATGCCTACTCTACAGTAAAGCCTATTCAGAAGTGAGCGTGTATAGGATGGACTTCAAGTGCTGTTTCACTAGTAAACACAGAAACGTGAAAGCAATACAAAAGACACCTCAGCAAATCAAGCTTGCCTGCTGTTAACTGGACATCCCCATGTGGTTTTCTGGGCAGAAGTCCAGAAGTGAGTAGGCCAAATTCAAGCAACTGGCTTAAAGATAACCGTGCTGATCCTGAAATGAATGCATTCCGCTGTCGTGTGGAAACTCACTCTCTTCATATTATGATGTTCAGTCCAGGGTGCATTTTAGTCATTTTTCTTTAATGCGTTTCAATGAGTTTGGTAGGATTTTTATGTGGATTACCACAGAGCAGTTCTGACATTTTCAGCGGAAAATCTTGAGTTCATTCAGCAGCCTCTCACCAGAAAACAGAAAAAAATGGTTGGATGTGTGTCTTGCATTCCCAGGCTCTGTTATGTTTGGGAGGAGAAGGTTCAGTTAGGGTGAATGATAAATTCCTAAATCCTCTGTGTTTATAATCTCAGTAAGGGTAATTGCAACATGTCGGCATTTATTCATTGTATATTATTTCTTCAAATGGGGCTGTCCTGTCTTCAGCCTCAACCACATGCGGACAGTTTGTGGTTTTCAATTTGCCTTGCCGAAGGTTTATTTGCTTAACAAAGAGCCTTAGTTAGAGTCTCTCTTTGTCAAATTCCCTGACCTGAAATATGAACTGTAGCAGATGCATAAAAAGAAGAGCAATCTGGCAGGACAAGGGGTATACCTGCTCCAACTTTGTAGCCACAATCCCCAAGCTGGTATTCTGAACAGAAAACCAATCAAAACATCCCCCTTTTTCAACTGGGTCCAGAATTCAAATCCATGCAGTGCATAGGGACATATTAATCTGAAGAACCGTATGGAGACAAGGAGACTCTGAACTGCAGGTTGCTTTCTGGGCCATCCAAACCCATGGTTTTAACAAGGGGACACATTTGTTTCTTTATAATGAGCTGTCCTGGGAAAAGGACTGAGAGACAATCTCCAGCTGTCATTGTTGTACTACTATTTCTATTGAGAAAAATGAAAAAAAATAATGTTTGATCAGTTTTGCCATTTTATGTAATATAAGCCTAGGAAAGCACCTAGTTGAATTAGAATTAAAATATTCTTTATTGGCCAAGTATGATTGGACACACAAGGAATTTGTCTCCAGTGCATAAACGCTCAGTGTACATGCAAACAACAGAGATACAAGATACTAATAGGTGAAGATAGTAGAAAAGATGATGAGGGTAATAGTAATGCATTCCTACTACATGGGTAAATATCCTTAGACATAAGACAGTATTGTGGAAATTAGATGTTCAGCAGAATGTTGGCACGAAAGAAAAAAAAACTGTCTTTGTGTCTAGTTGTTTTGGTATACAATGCCCTGTAGCAATGTCCTGGGGAGGTAAGTTGAAACAGTTTCTATGTCCATGATGTGAGAGGTCTGTGGTAACATTTTTTTTGTAAAAAAAAGTTTTATTGGTTTTCAAAAATACAAAGTTAAAATAAAAAAAGAAATTATAATTATGATATTTGTCACTAAATGTGTATCACCTTATAGAAATTCTTACAATTTTAAATTTGCATTTTTTTCAGTTTACAAATATGGAAACGAAATTGATGCTAAATTTAATAACTGCAGCAAGACTTTTGGTGGCACAATATTGGAAGAAAGAATATATACCGACTATTGAGGAATGGACATTGAAAGTAATGAACTTGGCAGAGTTTGCTTTTGAATTAGCCCAGGTTTTCTAGAGTCTAATATTGAATGCTAATCCATAAACCATGATTTCACCCATTACAGCCGGGTTCATAGGAATATACATAGCTCAGTAGGATGTCTATTTTCGTTATCCAACAAAAGTAAAATGCAAATATAATGTATTTTATGCATTAGTAAGGAGGAAAACTCATGGCCCATAGGGTACTTAGATCTGGCCCATGGGGCTACTCTGGAAACAGAGAAGGAGCAGCCTGCAGTGCCTCTACTAGCGAAAATGGAGCTTGGTAGCCCCTTTTTGGTTCAGTAGCCACAGTTTTCCCCAACATGAGTGACATTGAGCTGGCCACACCCATCCTGGCCACCACCCCCCAACCCCCCCAGGTCAAACACAAGCCTAATGCAGCCCTCAATGAAATTGAGTTTGACACACTTGCATTAGTACATAAGTGCAATTGGTAAACCCTATTATTTGATAAAAATATATTTATCTGTCCTTCTCAAAAAAGCTTTGCCTGAATACATTTTCACAATACAAAAAATTGCACAACAGGGCGATCAATCCTACCAAAAGAGCCACACATAAAACTCTTCCCTCCCCCTTCCAGTAAAATTCCAACATACAGTAGTGGGAGCATAATGATGGCTTTTCCATCAAAACAAAAAGCAGAAGGTACATGTGTAGTGAGGATTCCTAAAGCATCCATTGATTATTATGGTCTTTAGAAACATAGCCAATAGTCTGAATTGGGCACAGAAAAACAAAGCAAAACCTGCCATGGTTATTATAGTGATGTGATCTAGCAAGCAAGCAAACATCCAACAACATGCTATCTTTGTCTGAATCAGCAGCAGTTTTTAAAAGTAGCTTCATTCAGAATGCATGGCAATATTCCAAATGAAATGTAAGTTTAAGAAGATGAATATTCACAGCACTTCTTAAACAACCAATGAATGACATTCATTCTTAAAATACAGTTGGGAAAATGTATCACTAGAAGAAAATGTAACAATCAACATGAGGCATACCAATTTTATTTTTCTATTTTATAGTAGTCTTATGTGAAATGTTCATGCACATATGTTCTTCAGCGCTTCCATGTTTAAAATGCACATTAAAGATGCTCAGGCAATCTGAGAAACCCTATATGTGTCTTTAGTTAAAAAGTTAACACTGAAAGGCCTACGGTAAATGCGTATAACGTAGGCTTCCATGATCCAAGGGTTGCACCTACACGTTTCGTCCACAAACAATAGCCCTGAAAATCATCTTCAGATTGTCCTATCCCACATTGCTGAGTTTGTCCCCTGCAGCTAAACGACCGGCAGTATCAAACTGGCACTCCGTTTCCCATCCAATTTTTTTAGTAATGAGTATATATTAGCTCAGCTTGTTTCCAAGAAGGCGTTGCTCATGTTCTCATTAAAGTCAGGCGAATTTCGAACGGGAGGGTAATGGAGATAGAAAAGGCTGAAATCCCAAGGCACCCCTTAGGGGAATTTTGCTGCCAAGAGTGTTAGAGGAAGGAGAGAGAGAGAGAGAGGGAGAGGGAGAGGGGGAGAGAGAGAGAGAATATCATTGTGGCACCAATTAGCTGGACCCACGTCCAATTCCAAGGTTGCTCGTCCCTGCGTTTTAGCGCTTCCAGCCAGCCCGAAGCCTCTACCCAACGGGTAAGAAGAGGCCGGCCACTCCCCGCCTTCTGCCCTTCCTGGAGCCCCGCCCCTTAACTGCAGAGCTGAGTCTCGACGGCCCAGCGAAGGCGGCAACCAGCCTGTCCGCGCCGCTCCCTTTGTCCCCGGCAAAGGCGAAGATGATGGATTGCGCGAAAGGATTAGCAGAGCGGCGCCCGGCTCGAAGCTCTCCGAAAGCTGCCGGAGCCCGGCGCTGATAGGACAGCTGGCGAGAAGGGACACCCAATTCAATTTGCTCCTCATTTGCATACATATGACAACCATCTGTGCTAATAGCACTGCAATGTCTCCATTAGGCTCCCTTCGAGTGTACAGAGCTCCACTTCGCTCCAATTAGGCTTTTAAGTGGGAAAGCTTAGCGCATCAATATTTGCAGAGGGGACAGGACGGCTCAGCGAGCCGAGGCGCTTTCTGCTTTTTCCCTGCGCATCAAGGGGCTGTTAGGCTGCTCCGTTGCAGCCTTTAAAAGAAAAAAAAACGCCTAAGAATGTGTTGATAGCCTAGATACTCTTCCTGTTCCCATCCCAAAAAGATTTCGGAATTAGATCATCAGCAAACTGGCTTGTGCTTTATACAGGGTGATCCTGTATATCTTCTTAGGAAGGGGCCTAGCTTCACCCAGGAGGAAAACATTACATCCCTCCTTGGCCATCTTAGCCTATTTCGAAAGCTGGATCGCAGGTCCCAGCCTTGCCAGCTCTGCAGCCTGAGAAGAAGCAGGGGAGTTGGCACTCAACGGATCTGGAGGCTGGTAGGTGGAAAAAATAAGCCATAAAGGGCTTATTCATTCCCCGCTCTGCAGAAGCAAAACAAACAGCCGGCGAAAAGGCAGTTTCGCATTTGGAACAGTGCTCGTTTTGGTGTGCTCAAGACGCGCGTCATTTATTTGCAGTTAATGTCGTGATTCCGGTGCCTGATGCTCCTTCGCCTCCTGTTTAGAGGAAATAGCTTTAAAGTTTGGCCATGTTTACCTCAGGAAAGCCTCTTTTTTTTTTTTGGCTTACTGTATTTCAGCGTCCTATGTAATTGGAGGACGGTTCTTGGGTTTCAACATTAAGGCGTTCATATCATATATTTTATTTTCTCTCTGAGAAGTCAAGGTGGCCCACATGGAACTATCCCACCAACCATATAAACAGCCCTGTGAAGAAGTGCGGAATGGGATAAGTGAGTCAAATGGACAGAGAGTCTTTGCCCAAAGTTCTCTTCCTTGTCTTCCAAGGACACATACAGAAGTTATTTATTATATAAACAATTCTTTCCATCTTACCCAGTTTGTGCCCTTGCTCCTACTAGTGACAGAGTCTGTGATGGCAAGCTTTCTTCTTGTGGTTTTTTCTTGCTCCCCCCCCCCCTTAAAACATGTTACTTCCCTCTTCCTGCCACCAAGCCAAAGTCAGTTCTGTCTCCTGAAAGGAATTGAAGAGATGATTCTAACTCACTAGATATGTAGCACTGTTGTTGTTAGTTGCGAAGTCGTCTGTCCGACCCATCACAACCCCATGGACAATGTTCCTCCAGGCCTTCCTGTCCTCTACCATCCTCTGGAGTCCACCCAAGAGACAAAAACATATGAAGAATGGTTGCAGGAACTGGGTATGTCTAGTTTAATGAAAAGAAGAACTAGGGGAGACATGATAGC
>JANHFP010002116.1:48357-67752 GCA_032468135.1 Calamaria suluensis | reverse complement strand
TCTACTCTACTCTACTCTACTCTACTCTACTCTACTCTACTCTACTCTACTCTACTCTACTCTACTCTATTCTATGTCAAAGTCTTTAATTAAAAAAAATCCTTATTTCAGTGCATCTTCCACTTATCAACAATAGCTCCATCTTTATATAAGGAAATCCAGTCCCTGTTTTTTCTTTGACACTATCAGATTTAAGTTTATTAGTGGCTTGGCCATTGGTTCAATCGTGCACTGATAACTCTGCATTAGTCTCCACTGTTATGTATTGAGGGTTATTAAATTTGCTGGCAGGTGTATAAATCTATTAAGCAGCACCTCCTTCTTTCTCTTTGCAGTTTATTTCCCTCCACTCTCTGCTAGGATACTACATAAAGGAAATAGGGTGTATTGAGATGTATTTCAGAAAGGCTGGCAACTAGGGAAGATAATTCCAAGTGTATGCTTTTTTTAGTTAGGAGTTGTTTCCTGCAACAAAATAAAATCAGAATGGACAAAAATGGAACCCTCAGAGAAAGGGATAGTGACCAAGCATGGTAGGAATAGTTGCAGATGAAAGTAAAATAGTTGAGAAGATGAAAGAGGAAAGAATGAAGATGATACTAAAGATGTGTCCTGTCATTTTCCCATGGGGTGTTTTTGAATATCTTCTCATCTTTAATCTCTGGACAAAATATGGTATTTTTCTGTTCGAATCATATAAATATCTGACCTGGGACCGTTCCATTCTGAAGAAATGACAACCTGATTAAGGATACTGACTTTTCTATTGATTGCATAGCCAGATCTTTTCTGGTTATCCATGCGTGATTGGCAAATGTTAGAGTACAGGGTTTAAAATTAATGACTTTAATTAACCATTAAGGTCCATTGATTTCAATGGATATAGTTCATGGATAAGTAAAACTGCATTTCACAAATAATCCATTAGTTGCTCTTGGTGTTAGCTTTTTAAAGATAACTCTAAAGATTCCATATTCTAAAATTTAGGTTTGGGAAGAATTCTGCATGTGTGTGTGTGTGTGTATTCAGGATTGATGTATTCTAAATCTTTCAAATAATGCTTGCTGTGTATGAAGAAAGAATGTAGTGACTTGTCAAGTTGAGATTAGATTCTTCCAAGCAGGCAAAAGGTTTATTGATGTGTGATAGGATTTATAACTAATCTTCAGGGAATGGCAGAATCAGTTACAGAATATGGTTTATGATCTGCTATCCCAGCACATTATGAAGCTCATATGTGATTTAATTTCAGCCTTATGTATAACTTTGTTGTATACTTTTTCTTGTCTGAACTAAAAGAGTGCTCCCACAAACAAGTTGCTTGGAAAAAACCATGGAAATTGTGAGAACCAGGAAGAAATGAACCCAATTTCTGTTTTTAAATCATGGATAAATCTTTATGTCCAGGATTGGATGGACCGTGGGAATAATTCTTACATTATTGTAGAAGAGTTATTGTAATGATTCCCCAGACCATTATTGCATATGGTCAAGAGTTAATGAGCCTGCCTATTCCGAAGCATCAGAGCGAAAAATAATCACTGGGTTCAGTTGACATTCAATATCTGACATTATCACTCTTTAGTCAGAAAATACACTTTATTAATGAAAATACAGTCTATTCTGTCAAACATACTTAAGGAAAGAGCATATACTTTGTTCTAAGATGCATATAATGTCCTACTTTTTCATTATATACCAATATAGCTTACATTTGGGTCTTCCCTAATATTTGTCTGAAAGAAATAATATATAATAAATATTACATACTTACATATTGGGATTTTGCATACATACAACACACACTGACTACTATGAGACCTGGAAGCAAAGTTGTACATTTCTGTAAGTATTGGATACAATTTTAAAATACCTGAAATTGGGAACTCTATGCCACACTGGATTTTTCGTCGTCGTCGTCGTCGTCGTCGTCATCATCATCATCATCATCATCATCATCATCATCATTATCATTACATGTTAGAAAAAAAAATGTTTTAAGCATTCAAGATAAACTCATTCTGCACGCCCTAATTAATATCATCCTTTCGATATCCAAATGTAATCAATTCATATTCCCACACATTGCAAAAAGTCATTGTTTATTTAACCATGATTTGTTAAACAAATCTCAATCAACTGGCTTTACTCAACATATTCACATTACAAAAGGAAACAAAAACAGAGCCACACATGACAATGTGGTATATGAATTTAGTCACTATATGAATCTGCTGCTCTTCATGTTCTTTTGATTTTATGTAAATGTATTTCTAAACCAGATTTCAAAGATCATTCAGAGTCTAGGAGTCCACAGTGAAAAAGGATGATCTCAACATCACATTTTATTATCTGCACCGATATCAGTTGATGAATGTTAACAAGAGTCTTGATCAGTCTATGGTTCGGTTTGTACATCTTGCTATACACTCACTCACTCACTCACTTACTTACTTACTTACTTTATAATGCAGCATACATGGACTAGCAATGTATATTAATCTTTCATCAAGATTAGTAAAACAAAATATAAATGTTTTAAAGGATCTATATTCTATGGGTATTTTCTCTAATGCTGCTTATGGCAAGGTGGAAATCAAGCCACTATGGCTTGCAAGTTATATTTTACATTCAGAGTTAAGCATGAACCAGACCGCTAAACAGACCACAAACTAATCCATCCACATTTTAAGTTGTTGTCCCCTCTTCATATGTCAACAGCAGGTCCTTCTGAAACAAAATGGCTTCTGCTCCGCCCTTCTCTCCTTTAATCGCCACAGCATTTTGCATTAACCGATGCTTTTAGGCCAAACTCAAAGGAACATAAATTATATTTCAGTATGGTGACTTAGAGGTTCTAGATTATGAATCACTTAATCCGGTCCAGAGAGACAAATCTGTAAAAAAAAGTCCTTGCCCTAGAAGGACACATCTGCCCTTCCAAAGGAATGCATTTCATACAGAGCAATCAATGCTTCCATCGTTACTTCTCATCTATTCATTAGCTCAGAAACTATCCTGAGCTTTGGATACTTTCTGAACGAAGCATCTGTTTAAAGGGGTGTGTGTGTCTGATTCTGACAAGCCCATGCTGACCGGGATCACACCCCTAGCAAGAGATAACAAACTGAAGGCTCAGTAAGAAAAGCTTAGTCATTTCTCTACTGGAATGAATGAATAAGAAGCAGATGAGTAAAGCAAAACCTCACCAGCTACCCTGCTGACTTATAAATCCGAAGAGCTTTTACCTCTCCTCCTCTTTGTTTGAAAAGCAAACAAAGCTCACAGTATTGCCAGGTCCACCGTCATGTTGTGATGAGTGATATATTTGCCTATTAACAATCTGCCTTAACTGGGGGGGGGGAGGGAACCCGCAAGAACCTGATTTGCTAGGTGTGCAACCTGATTCAATGCACAGTGCATTTAAAACAGTACTAGGAAGGGCAGCGCCAATTAAAACCAGATTTAAAGCCTATGCTTTTAGCAGTTCCTGAATAAATTAACTCGAGCGGCTTCCTTTGCTCTTCGAGGCAGCTGCTTTGGGTCCATCACCAAGATGCAGCTTGCTTCCACGTGGCACCTGCAGGCCTCCCAAGATGGCTCCGGGAGGTGGAACTGAGCCAAGTGCAGCAGGCTTGTGTGCCTACCCTCCAGGCTAGCAGCTGTGGAGGTATGAAATGCTGACACACCAGCTGCCAGGACCATTTATAACTCCGAGATTGCTCTCTCAGGACAATAATGGATGTTGGACAAACGACGGCAGGGAGCGAAAAGTGCTATTAGTCATTACTGAAACTTTGCATTGCTCTCTGGCCAGCGCTAAAGCCATAAAGCCAGCATCCAATGGGCAAGCTTCTCCTCACCTCTCTGCCTCTGAACTAAAAGCTTTGGGAAGGCAAGCTGAAGTGCCATCAATCCTGAGGAGGCTGACAGTCAACATTTGTCACCGAAACATTTAAGGCTTGGCTTAATCTCTTCCTTTTGGAGAGTTCATCATAACAAATAACTGGGTGGCTTAACCTTGGCCAGCAAATCTCTTTTCTCACTCCAGCTGAAAAGAAAATGTGGTTGTCGGGTTGGACTGCTGGCTTGCAAGCTGGCAATGTTTTTGCCTTGTGTGGTCCTAGACACATCCTAAATGGATTCAGAGTCGGCCAATGTTTATGTGTTCTGATTGTTACTGAGATACCAGCTCTGCCCACATATCTTAAAATCTTGCACATATGTATCCATCAATCTTCCACTGTGAAGCAAAGGAAACTATTTGTATTGGGGATATTCTAAAGAATTGTTCCTGGATTAATAATTTGTTTAGTGATGTTGGATCTGTCCCTCAGAGTGAATTAGCTATTTCAGTTGCTGGATAACTTGTCCTGAGATGGCATCTATCCCAGAAGCTCACTCAGGAATAAATATTCCACCTGTTGGAAAAGGAAAGTTGTCTCCAAATTGTCCACTTAAAAGGAAGCTGAGTGGTTAGAGAATACAAATTACAGATCTGGAGCACAGTAAACAGAAATTGGGTTGACATATTTTGATAATGGCTACTTGAATCCAACCTTTCTTTTTTTCTAAACTACAGTTTGAGGCTGAGAAATTCAACAAACCCTAACTTACTATCATGGGTCAATGATATTCCTGCTTTAGTACATAGAGCAACACAAGAATGACTTGACAAATTGTCTGGACTTTATAAATCCAAAACATTTTGTTTGAAATATTCTTCTCAACTCTATTACATCTCTGAAGCAGCAACCACATTAGACATAAACTCAAACCAAATGTAGATAATTTATATACTATAGATAGGATTCTGTGCACCACGTAAGACATCAAATGGAAAGCAGATGCTTCAGTCAGTTTCAATATTTAAACCAATGGCTGGCTTCCACAAAAATCCATGAGATAACTTGGGCACTTGGTTGTGGTCTACTGAGATATAGTTGCTGAGATCAAGCACAAAATTCCAAACAAATTTCTAAGCAAAATTAAGCTGCTATGTAGAGTAGTCTGGAATAGAAAGGATTTCCCCCCCTTCCATTCAGTTGGGTTCAATTCTCATAGACTGCCTGGACAAGTTTCTGCAGCTTCCTCTGCAACATTTTTCAGATGTGGTTTGCGCCCACCTCTTTCCTATGGCTGAAAGAAAGTGACTGGCCAAAGGTCCCCCCGCTGGCTTTGTGCCTAAGGCAGGACTACAACTCCCAGTCTGCCTGTTTCTAGACTGATGTCTCAACCACTACACCAAACTAGCTCTAGCAATTCGGAGAAGAGTCACTGGCACAAAGGAGAACATTAAATCTACTCCTATTGGCCCATTACAGGTTATGGAGGAGGTTCTATGCCATAAAGGCGAAGGTCTATGGATTGCTCCTTGTACATGTCTGCCTTTTCCATCTTGCTCATCTTGTCAAATGTTTTCTACCTCAAGGGAACTTTCCTGGTTTTTCTTTGTTTGCTTGTTTGTTTCCAAGGACAATTGTCCAATTAAAGTCAAGTGATAGCTGGAATGACAGTATATGAACAGCTGGGATTTTGAGATAGATTCTAGAGTCACTCATCACTCTGAATAAAACACCTGGAGCCATTCACATGGTTTCAGCGTTATTTTCTTTTTACATAGCTCAAGAGTGCTGTTCAGGATTGTTTCCCAGAGAATTAAATAGGATATATTTTTTGGATTCAAAAGCATTCTTGTCTTTTCATGATAGACATTATTACAGCTTTTAATTTGTCTTCTAATTTTCCAAACACTTGATATTTTAAGGTTTGGTGGTGGGGTAGGGGGCAGCTTAAGGAAAATCATATGTGAGAAGGTGTTTGGCTTATTTTGTCATTGGTGGTAGTGATTCCTGCTTTTGTTGTGGTTTTTCCTGCTGTCCCTCTTTCTGAATTCTGTTTTGAGAAGAGCCCAAGATACGGAATTTCCTTCCTGATGATTTTCTCTTACCATTTCCACGATTGCAAGAAAAAAAAAGCACAATGATAGAAAGAACTTTTACCTATGTGCTATGTAAGCAGTTTTAAAATGCAGGAACCCATCCTCGTTAGCAATATGCAAGTCATTTTAAAAGATCAGCTCGTTTTCATCAAGCATCTTTCTGTGCCATCATTTCTTCCTAAGGGCTTTTCCCCTTCCAAAATCCATAAATTAAAAAAGGGTCCAGGTGTTGAGGGTCCTTTGCTTTCCAAAGACTGGACACACCACCGTACACACAATGCTTTACTGCAGCACACACATTCCCCAACAATAGACTATGGCTCTCTCCCTTTCTATGACTAACAAGGTGATATTGTTCTGTAAATATGTCTTTAATACTCAGTGCTTTAGTACCTAGTTCAAACAAAAGTATATAAGTCTGTTGTGTGGCATTCAACCTTTGCCTTCATCCAAAAGTTCTTACACTAGTTGGAAGGCGGTGCTGTTTCAGTGTGGTTGTTCCACTTCTAGTTGTTACTGACTGTAGCAAAGCTTCAGGCAGGAGCCCCACCAGGATAGCTGATGATTTTGAATGATAGTCCTCTTGCCTGCTGGTAATAGCAATGACACTTAGACTTATATAAAGCTTCACGGTGCTTTTGCTGTCCTCTCTAAGCAGTTTACAGAGCCAGCCTATTGCCTCCAACAATCTGGGTCCTCATTTTACCCACCTCGGAAGCATGGACGGCTGCAGCCTTGAGCCTGGGTAGGATTTGAACTGCCAAATTACAGGTAGCCAGCAGTCAGAAATAGCCTGCAGTTCTGCACTCTAACCACTGCACCACTGCGACTCATACCTGCCAATCTCTAGAGGCCATCTCTAGACTAACTTTTACTTTTGCCTCTGCACGCCAGTTGTTCGCTTCCTTCTGAAGACCTCCCACTCTGCCTTAGCATTTGAATTTGTAACTTTACTCACCTGGGTGAGGTGAGGCTGCCTCTGGACAACTGCATGTCCTTGAAAATGCCAGGGTGTGGCTCAATTATTGCTTGTGAGTAAAAGATCAGAGTGAACGGATGAAATCCATGAGCAAAATACTAAGAAGCATTTCTGTCTGGCTGTAGCCACCCGTTCCAAATGCAGACAGCAATCCCAATTTCACTTCCTCATACCAGAAGGATTTTGCAGCTCCTTTTCTTTAGTGTAAAAGGTGGCTGAGATATTTCTTCCAACTTAGAGAACTTCTAGGGATGTAGGGGGTTAACCATTTGTCTGAAATGTTATAGGGTTTCCTGCTTGAGCAGGATGTTGGACTAGAACACCTTCAAGGCCACTTCCAACTCTGTTATTCTGTCTTTGCAATGGATTCCTTCCTTTTCATGTTGCCTGGGATGCCTTTTATAGGCAGGATGCAAATTGATTTTAAAAAAATTGCACATACAAAGTGCCAGATCAATCATTGCTCATTTGGGGTTTAATAGGGCACAAGTCATACCTGCAGCATTCTGTGGTCCACATTCAACTGCACTGCAGTTGGAAGAATTTACTCGGATCTGCTGAAGGATGATACCAAAAGAAATATAGCCATGAACGTTGCATGGAAGCTCCATTACAACCTTCCCAAATATAAAAGGACTCCTTTCTTTTCCACGATTTGCATGTGAGATTGTGAGATTTCACAGAGCCTGCTTTCTGAGAAATGGATTTCTGTGTCTGCTTGTATTCTCCAGAGAACAACTATTTGCAGAGTCTGTTGGAAAAAAAAGAACAAAGGGGCAGGCTCTGAAGATCTGACCAGGGAAGATGAGTCTGTTAATGGAAATATTGATTGTCTCAGAGGTTCAATGCTGCCAACCGCCCTGCGCATATGGTACCAGTTTTATTGATATATGAATAAGATTAAACACGACACCTGTGTCAAGCAAATCCCCAGGTACCATTTAACTAACACTTAAAGCAGCTGCTTTTGAAGGATTACCTTCAGGCACAGGCCACCCAAGCAGAACAATATCATCACCATAAGTACTTTCCCAGTTGTCGACAAATGGGAATTCTTGCCGCATGGCAGCAATCATTACACTCTATTAGTGCTAGCCAAAGAAGGGGGCACTTAAGGCCTGGATACTCACTCCGCCTTACAGGAAAGCTTCCAAAAATGGGCCATTGGTGATGAAGCCCAATGGCTCTTTTTGCCACAAACCTCCATCACATCCACTGAGGCGGTGTGCCATTTTGTGGCTGAGTTGAAAAAGAAAAAGCACAAGAGTTGGGAGGGACAATCCAACAAGGTGATAACAAAATGAGGTCTAAGGTCAAATAAACTTTTTTTATCTACGAGCCACCTTTGTCCAGTAAGGGAAAATTTTAAAAAGTTGTCAAGTTCCAAACTTCTTCTCATCCTTTATTATTCTGTTTCTGCATTTTTAATAGACTCTGGCAATATCCAGATTCTTGAATAACTTCATTATTGAGGACATCCTAACTGACCCAACCTTCTTATTTATATCTAATTATGTTGGAGCACAGAAAGTCAGTACTCTCAACTTTTCAAGAAAAAGAGACTTCTTTTCCAGGGTTTGGAATCAATAAGGTAAAGGTAAAGGTTTCCCTCACACATATGTCCTAGTTGTTTCTGACTCTAGGGGGCGGTGCTCATCTCCGTTTCAAAGCCGAAGAAGACGTCTCTGTGGTCATGTGGCCAGCATGACTAAATGCCAAAGGCAAACGGAATGCTTCCTGCCAAAGGTGGTCCCTATTTTCTCTACTTGCATTTTTACGTGCTTTTGAAACTGCTAGGTTGGCAGAAGCTGGGACAAATAACTGGAGCTCACCCCGTTACACGGCACTAGGGATTTGAACCGTGTAATGCATACTGATAAGCTAATGATATTAAAGAGCAACAGAGCTCCTTTTTCTGCATATGAATCTATCCCTCCATTTTAAAAGAAACGACCTTCCAATCGACAAGCTCAGCTGTCTTACCTGCTGAGCCACCGCATCCCATTATTTAAGAAAAAGAGACTTCTTTTCCAGGGCTTGGAATCAATAGGGGTGTATACATCAGCCAAGATTCAGTTTGGTAGTGAAATTGTCTTTTGAAATTCAAGATTCAGTTTGAATCAATTTGAGGCATAGGCTATAATGAATAAGCATCGTTCCCCGTAACACTAATGTTATGCAATGTTATAACACTACCATTATTGCACATGCACACACAATGCTAAATGTATATGGAGATTCTCAGTCATCCAGGTCACGGTTGTCCCTTCCACCTCTGAAGAAGTTTCTTGGATGAGAAGTGAAATGTCTTCAAAGAAAAACAAGAAAGTCTAATTGCCTCTTGAAAAAGCACCTTCGGGACACACACTATGGTACTTTATGTTATATTGGAGTAGTCTGTATTATATGCAATAACTTAACAGCACACCCATCTCAAATCCTCTCACACAAGCGAGTCCATTTAAATAAATTCTGTCAAAACAGGGAGGCAAAAATAGCAGAGCTGCATTTTTCCTCAAGTGTTCCAGCAGGCGATAGAATCAACTGGCCAGTTATTCATCACAAAAACTGTAATGCCCCTTCCAGGTTTTTCCCTATATATGAAAGAATGTTATAATTGTGAGAGTCTTCAAAGCCAGACAATCTGTCATATCTTCAAATTCCCTTTGAGTTTTTTTTCTGAAGAGAATTGAAAGCACCCAATTTGATTTGATGCTTCAACCAAATTTGAAGACTTCCTGAAGTTTCAAAGATTTGATTGAATATCCTTTAAATTAAGGCACCTGTTTGAAGATCCATAGAGCCCTAATAACAAATGGATGATTTAATAGCTTGACTGCCTAATTTCAAAAAATATATCATAGAATAAAGTAGCAAACGGAATCATTGTAAGTTAGAAGTAAGATGCTTGAGGCTTTGTACATCACCTGAAAGACAAAACAATGAGTCAGGAGCAGGGATGAAATCCAGCAGGTTCTGTCAGGTTCTGGAGAACCGGTAGCGGAAATATTGAGCAGTTCGGAGAACTTGCAAATACAACCTTCTGGCTGGACCCAGAAGTGGGGTGGGAATGGAGGCCACTGGCACATATAATTTTTAGCAATGGCCTATGCAGTTTTATAAAGAATAGGTTTAATAATTGAGGGGTATTTAATTGAGCAACAACTGAAGGGTGTTGAATGCCAAAGACGTGTGATGGCACAAATCAAATAAGTGAAACAGACCAAAGTTCAGCTTTTATACATTTATATGGATTACAGCAAAATTAATACCTTTCTTGCCTTCCATCCTTCAAGTAAAAATGATTTCAAATGCTGCTTCAGAGTCCCAGAACTTTCAGCTACATCCAAGAGATGAAAACAGACTGTAAATTAGAAATTGTACCATTATACATTTTGATACAACACTAATGACCATTTTAGCTGGTGGAGTTTTACATGGAATAATGAAATGTTTTGCCAAAAAGACCCATTGCCCTTTCAAGGTCTTGACCACTATAATGCCTTAAAGAGTTTATGACTGACGCAGATATGTCAAATATTGTGGGCTAAAGTAAAAATATCAGCGTTATTTGTGAAATTATTCCATTATCATCATTATTCATGACGCAGGTCATTAATGCCACAGTATGCCATTGGTAATCTCAGTTACTAAATTAAATAGATCTTCAAGTAGATCCCTCAATAATTCAAATATTCTTACAGTAAAAATAGTCTTTGTTATCTTCCTGCATATTGTGCCATCTCAGGGGAGTCCATAGCAGTTTAGAAAAGGAGAAAAAGATAAGTGTTGCTTTAAAAGATAGAAATAGATTTAATAGTGCTTAAAAACAATACATGGGGGGGAATGTTAATGAGAAGGAGAAGCAAAATTCAGCTGAGTCTTTCATGAAAACAATCTCTGAAATCCAGACCCCAAAAAAATTAGTTAAGGAAATCAAAATAAAGGTTTCCCTCGCACATATAAGCTAGTCATTTCCGACTGTAGGCACTGGTGCTCATCTCTGTTTCAAAGCCAAAGAGTCAGTGCTGTCCAAAGACATCTCCATGGTCATGTGGCCAGCATGACTAAACGCCAAAGGCACACGGAACGCTTCCCACAAAAGATGGTCCCTATGTTTTCTACTTGCATTTTTACGTGCTTTCAAAACTACTAGATTGGCAGAAGCTGGAAGAAGTAATGGGAGCTCACCCCATTACACGGCACTAGGGATTTGAACCGCTGAACTGCCTATCTTCTGATCAACAAACTCAGCTGCCTTACTCACTGAGCCACCGTGTCCCTTAAATAAATCATAGGCAGATTTAAATCCATCTTGGTCATACAATAGGTCTCTGCAAACACTCATCCCTCCAACTTTTTTCTAAAATGACATGTGTGGTGTCACTGAGGCATCTCCGTTGAAAGAATCGTGACCTTAAGAAGCCCAGACTTCCAGCCGCCAACTCTTGCTGGCCAGACCCAGTAATGTGACTGGTGTGTTTCTTCTTAGATAGTTCTTAATCTAGGTTCCACAATAAAATCTTAGATACGTAATAATTTGGGATACTATAGACCTCAATTTTTGACATATCTGGGTCAGTTATAAACTCTTTAAGGCATTATAGTTGTCAAGACCCTGAAAGGGCAATGGATCTTCTTGGCAAAACGTTTTATCATTCCATGCAAAACTCCACCAGCTAAAATGGTCGCTAGATTTGTATCAAAATGTATTATGGTGCAATTTCTAATTAAGGTGCTTGCTATTTTAATCCCACTCCTGCTTTCCTTTTTTGGTGTTATAATTTTTTTTAAAATATGAAGATTTTCCTAATTGGCAGTCTAAAAAATACCACAGAAATGGTATTCAGTTCTTCATTATCAGTTTGGTTTTTGTATGTTTTTCCCCTTTCTTTCTCTTTTCAGTACGAAGTCAGTTATTAACGTGCTGGGATGATATTAAAGAGGCAGTGGGATGATTATCGTGCATTTTAACTAGTGTGTTTTAACACATCACTTGAATCTTTTTTAATCAAAGCAGCATTTATGGTAAATGAACAAGAAAAAAGGCAAATACTTTTCTGGAGAGATTTTATACCTTAATTCTATCTTAACTGCATTATAGATTTAAACTGAGATTCAGGTTGCTCTAGAGCACGGGTGTCAAACTCATGATGTTATGGTGACATCACATGACACATTGGGACTCTTTTTTGCCCTTCACTAAACTGGGGGTGGGGGGGAGGCCAGTGTGTGACGCATCCGGTCCATGGATCGTGAGTTTGACACCCCTGCTCTAGAGTTTAACAAAGGTCCCCTAATGAGACAAACAGGGCTGAGTTTTCTGAGGAATGTTATATCTGTGTTGTAAAATTTTAGATAATGGCTGAATGTTCAGAAACTCCCTTTGCTGCCACACTGAGTGATTATCTAGATTTTTACAACTCAGATAGGGTAGACCTACTTAAATATTGGCTTGTTTATTACTTGGAACATTTATGAGGAAAGAATGATCTTAAATTGCTCCACAATCTAGGCTGTATTATCGAGAAGGAAAACATAACAGAGACAGAGCCGGAAAAGAACTATGAAATGAACCACATGGCCATAGAGGTTCTGCATGCTATCTGATCCAAATCAGGGATGAAATCTAAAAATTGTTGCCACCAGTTCTGTGGGCGTGGCTTGGGCATGGCTTGGTGGGCGAGGTCAAATTGATGTCATGCATGTCACTCACTCATGTCATTCTGCCTAAGCTAAATTCGGAGCATTCTCTTGCCCCACTCTCCAGTCGGGAGGGCTGTGCATCTCGCCCCCCACTAATCCTCCGTACAAACTGCCCACCTGGTTTCTGCAAAGGCAGACTTCCCCTGCAGGGCGATCCAAAGAGGGGAGGGGAATGCTGCAGAAAAAGGCAGCGCGGAAGGCAGGCAAGAATGGCAGGGTCATGGATCGGTTTGGGGGCGTGGCCAGCCAGTGATCACTACTGGTTCTGCGAACCAGCACTGTTCTCCATTGGTCTGAACCGGTAGCATTTTCTCCTGGTCCAAATCATATCATATTTTCTATACCATAATAAGGGATTTGAATGAATCCAAAAAGCTTTTTGTAATCAAAGCAGTTATTTCAACACAGAGTGATTGATGTTCTCATATATAGTCCTTTTCACCCCAAAGACAATCAGACATTATTTATTTATTGGTTCAGTACATAAACATCCCTCATTCAGAAACTTAAGCTGTATACATAGTCCTCCCTCTTCCTAGTTCAAGTAATTTAAGATTTAGTGGAAAAAGAGTGACTGGCATAAAACCCCTGGATTGGCTTCCATGGACTAAAAATTGGTTCTCTCTGATGCCAGTCCAAACCTTTACCCACATTAGCACTGTTTTCAGCCTGAGAGTTCAGTAAAACAAGAGGCATATCTGGAGGTACAAATCACTCCTGATCTACACAGAATCTTTTCCAGAAGCTCCACATACATTTTAAATAACTGATTATAAATAACTGGGGTATAATCATGCTAACACACCCCGTTTGTAAAGACCGAATATAGTAGTCAGACTAAAGAAGATATGCACCTGGCTTAAGACATTATCCAACATCTTGGCTCAAAGCTTTTTCCATATGATATTATTTCTTCTTTGAAGGTGTTGTGCATTCATGTTGTGAAATGGAACTAAGCACATTAGCTGGAACAATTAATCAGTGGGACAACTTGCCTCCAGAGGTTGTGGGTGCTCCAACATGCAATGTGATTGTTTGTGTACCCAAAGAGAATGTTCTGCATGTCACCTCTGGCACATGCCATAGATTCAACATCATGGATGCGATGTCAGCACATGCACCCATGCACCCATGGTTTGGGCATTCGGTGTTGAAAAGGTTCACCACCACTGGTATAAGGTGTCCCGTTTGAGCAGAAGGTGTAGTGGTGGATTTCAAAAAAAAATACTATTGGTTCTGTGGATATGGCTTGGTGGGTGTGGCAGGGAAAGGCTACTGTAAACTCTCCATTCCCTCCTCACTCCGGGGGAAGGCTACTGTAATGAGCTTGTTACCAAGCTCATTGGTACAGTCAAGTCTGCATGTGTGTGTGTGTGTGTAGTTGTGGTGGTGGTATTCTATGTGCTGTGAGAGAGAAAGAGAGAGATCAAGAGAGTTCAGTAGATAGTTTAATTTCCCTGTTATGACAGGTGGAATTAAAAACACAGAAGGAAGCATCTCATCCAATCTCATCCCAGCATGACTCCAGTGACCTCTTGAGGTTTTGAAAGAATGTTCAGAGTCCTCTGCGACTATTCAAGATGTGACTTCAGGCCAGTATTTCTTGATAGGAAGCTTTAATAGGCCTAAGATATTTTCATTAAGTATGAAAAGACATCCCTGTCTTTCCCTTTCACAATATATGCAATTCAAAGAGTTGTGATCAAAGTTCTGGAAATTAGTTTGTTGACTCGGGATAATGGCTTTCTCTCTTAACGTGTGCTTCAGAAAGGATCTGAACACATCACCATTGCCACATGAGCTCATGCCTTTGAATAAGCAGAACACATTTTAGCCCATCAGATGTCTTTTGAGATATTTGCTGGTTCTTAATATGTCTTAACTCCTTCTGTGGTTAGAAACCTGTGTGATGATGGGGAAGACAAAGAGAAGATAACAGCCTTGTTTTTAACAAGCTTGGATAATTCAGGTGCAGAGATAATAATCAAATCCAAAAATAAAACCCCAGGGTTCTGTAGAATGCTGCCTGATACATTTGCTGAATAATTTAGTTCTATCAGTAGGTAAGGAAGCAGGCAGTGCAAAGAGAAAATTAGCAAGTCACGTGTACAGTTATTATAATAATGCTGTGTTCTTTTGGCATTGTTTTTCATGCTGAGTAAGATGAACACACTGCCGGAATGCTACAGAGAAAATTAATAGAAAGAGTTTCAAAGGAAGCAGATGAAGTTGCAACAAAGCTCCATGAAAAGTTATTGTTGTTGTTGTTGTTACAGATACTGGGCAAAGAGTGAAGCTCCCAGCCAGAATCCCAACATGTATATTTTCTACCCATGCACAGTGCTGAAATGATAGACTTTGTCTTGGGCAATAAGAAATCATTGGCAGACAGCAAGATAAAGAAAGAGAGTCAGAAACTGGGTTTTTGCAAAGCAGTAAGTCATAATTTAGTATGACTGATATTACTTACCATGTCTTATAAATCCAGCCTCTACAATTTGTAGACCCTGGTTTCTGACTTAGCATGATGAGAAAACCAGGCCATTGTGGGTTCTTCAATCCATGTCAATTAATAGCATTAATTGTAGTTTAGCATGGTGTGTAAATCCATCTGATCAATCCATGGTACTCTAGAATCCAAGGTTAACTTCTATATGTAAGAGAAGGTGGATCCAGACTGATCCAACTCAGTTGTTTTTTGTGTCCCCAAACAGTGTCATAGCTTAGTCACTCAAAATCATATTCAGTTCCAAGAGTACATTCTGCCTTCAAGGACTTTGATGAGCAGGTTATATAACAAGGAAAGTGCCAACTGGAGGAAGGGCGGTCTGGGAAAATATTTGGGGTTCAATACAGCTTACAATACAGCATGCAGATATCTGTTCCTCGCCATTGGACCTAATGACTCCAAATGACAAATCTGCATCATGACATCAGTCCTGCCTTTTTGTATGTCCATTGCAAATACAAAACGAGTAAACTCTGTTATGCACTGATCATTATTCACTCCCTTGCAGGTGCCTATGCAGTATCAAAGACACTGGTGAGGTTAATGATGAAAATGGAAAATCAGCAAAAGCTGTAGATACTTTATTTCCTTCTGTTTTGGTGCAATGGGTGAAACTCAGAATCAAGCTATTCTTTAACTGCTCAGCAATTGAACCAGACCTTGAGATGGTTGCTTTGATTCCTATAAACCTCTCTTCCACTCACTCGTATTTGTAGATTAGGAAAGGATAAAATAAAAAAATCATCTCCTCATTCACTTTTGGTGCAGGATCACTTCTCCCTGGCTGGCTGTATTAAGGGAAAGGCAAAGGTAGCACCTATAATTTACGTAGGACAGTTACCTCAAGGATGGCACAAGGTTTAAAAAAATAAGCTGTTTGGAATAAGCTGGGACCCAGCTTTATTTAAATTGACTCGCATTACCCTTTTGCACTCCTATAGATTGTAGGAGAAAAAACACTTAAGTAGAATATTTCCAGGGTACTGTACTTATGTTTAGACCAATGGTTCTCAAATTTGGAAACTTTAAGATATGTATATGGTCTTCAACTCCCAGAATTCTTCAGCAAGGGGAAATAAAGAATGCTGGCTAAGGAATTTGGGGAGTTGAAGTTTGCACATATTTAAATTGCCAAATTTGAGAACCATTGGTCTACATAGTATTTTTCTGTCTGGTGAATTTGGATAGTGATATAAACTATCCCACCAATAAGAGAGGATTTAAAGTCATTACCACAAAAATATCTCTTGGTGGGTTGTTGGTCACCAAATTATTACCTTAGACACTCTTTCTTGTCAAAGTTTATATGCTCCCCTGATGGGTTGATTGACTTCTTTACAACTATCACCCCAAATCTGGTGCTTCCAGGTGTGATGTAATACATCTAAAATTTCTAGCTAGTAGATATTCCAGTCAATACTTCTTACAGCTATCAAACCTCCCGTGGAAATCCAGAAAAAAACAAAAGAAGCTTCCAAATTATAGTTTTCAGTCTTTGGCTACCATCTAGCAGTCATTTTTTTCAGTCCTAGCTGCCCTGAAGCTGGATTGCTGGCCTTATAAAATATTCTTTCATTTAGAGCAAGGTTACATTAATTTCAGATGAATGATTTTCAGTATATATCTCTAGTGTATAAATTCTGATTCAATTTGAAGAACTTCAGCTAGTATAAGTAATCAGATGTCTCTACAGATTGTGAGAAATATATGTCAGCCTACCTTACTTTGGCTTCAGGTAAGATTAAAATTATTATTATTTACTTATGCAAACAGAGATTTGTACTGAATCTGCCTATTTATCTGGCAATATATCCTCCTAAATTCATTTATAGAACTTACCCTCAGCTAGTCATTTATCAGATTTTACAACTAATGCTAATTGAAATGTTCAGGAAAAGGGGAAAGTTGGTTATCTATCTATAAATTGGTGAAGAAATAGTAATATTTCACAATTCACAAAATCTTTGTATATATGTGTGATATTTCTACTGGAATTTGTATGCATATTTTCTCCTCTTGCTATCATTTTTATAAATGGCTCAAAGGCACCATACCAGTTGAGGATTGATTTGCATAGATTGTACCATTGCCATCAGCCGTCCCAGGGAATCGTCCATCTTCGCAGAATTATGTGCAGTCTCCCCACTACTCACTTAGTTACATCAGAATATGACAATTGGAGAACTTTTTCATGTACTCTGCTTCAAGTAAACTTGTTTCAGCAATTATTACAATTCTATCCACACAGCCTACTTAAACTTGCCATGATTTGATTTCAACCAGCTCCCATTTATTCTCCCTTCTAAAGTTTTCAGCCATTAAAATTTGTCATGTCTACAATTCAGTTTTTGAAAATTGATGTTCACAAAATTTGTATCTATTCCCAGGTTTGAAGCATATGTAGACATAAAAGCACCAGTGCACCTACCGTTCCTGTCCTAATGTTCTCTTTATTTGTATTCATTTTTGTATTCAATTCATGCTTATACTTATATATATTACCTAATATGTAATCAACAAAATAAATAAATATTTTTTTTAAAAAAAGTACAATTGTTCACATCACATTTCATATCACTTTTCTCAGTTTCTGCTTGCCAGGCTTATGCTGTCATCAAAACAGTATTTTTAGTATATATTTTCTATATGAAAAGCTACCTAGGAGGGTGACTATCCACTTTCTTCTTACACTTGGTGGCTAACCCCCAAGTTATTTTTCCAAAATCAGCTCAAGCTTACATAATTATCTGTTCACTGTATTGTTTCACATTCATATCTGAGCAGAATGTGGAGGGTTTCTTTATATATAGTGGGACTTTTCTCCCTTTAGAGCCTCACCATATTCCTCTAAATGAATTCCAGATGTTTCCCATTCTTTGGATCAGATATTTACTGTGCAAAAGGGATTGCAAGCTGGAAGGGACATTATTTTTCTCCATTCAGCTACTGGGAGATATAATTTGTATGCCAATTCATTCTCCTTATCTTTATGCTTCTATTGATTACACTAATTATGGATAGTTTGCCAGATAATCTGGCACATAACAATTTTGTAGTCGTCTCATTTGTGGCTAATATCCAAGCCAACCTTGTTGTGGTCAATTAACTGGTTACCTTTCCCTCTTAAATTATCAGCTCACTCCCTTACATGTCAGGTCATGATGATGTATTACAAACAGGGTGACAAAAAATAATCTTTGTCAAACCCTGTTGTTAACCAGTGTCAGCAAATCTGAGCAGGTACAATTGCAGTTTGCAATGTATTTGTCAAACAGTTCTACAATTTTGTCCTTTGGTCATCTGGAAGGTGATCTTGATGACACAGAGAGTCATCGTTTATATAAGTGATTTTATATAAGCCCTGGCTCTGGATTCTTAACCAGAACATTTACATTAACTATTATTATTGGCATAGTAGTTCAAATTATAAACTTAATCTCTATCTATATTAACATGTTGCAGGAACACGTTTTTTGGTTTATATTCCCAAATATAAGCACATAATCTTCTTCAGACAATGTAACCTGTATCTTCACAGGGCTGTATAGAATACTGTACACTAATTCTTAGTATAATGAACTAGTTTATAAAGATTATGTGGTTGTACAAGAAAAAAAGTCTGATTTTCTATAAAGGATCTATAACTGAATAGGAATTTAGTGATGATTCGTGCAAAAATTAAGTCACAAAGTTAATATAAAACTCCTAAGTAGAACAGATAGGAAATACTATAAGATGAGCTAATTTTACTTTATTGTAAGAATCTTGCAAGTCTGAGAATATAAATCTCTCACTGTCCTTTTTTACTACCTGAAGCTAGGTTGGACGCTTCCTAAGTTTTTTTTTCTTCTCTGTCCACTGTTGAGCTAAGGGATTTTCCCCTTTTTATGTGATTGCTCTTTAGGCTGCATCTCCCCCAGCCACCCATCTCCCAAGGTCATTTTCACATTCCATTACCAATACAACTGATTTGACATCAAATAAGCTTTTGAAAAGATGAAAAAGTGTAATCTAAAAGGTGAACAGACCTAGCTTCCCAGGGAAAAATGACAGACTGAAGATCTCTCTGCAAAAATTACAGTCAACATTTGTAGCTAAGCACTGGGAGGTAATGAGTATATCAGACAAAGAGCAATTAAGATAATAATAATAATAATAATAAGAGTTGGAAGGGACCTTGGATGTCATCTAGTCCAACCCCCTGCCCAGGCAGGAAAACCTACAACATTTGAGACAAGTGTTTATCCAATATCTTCTTAA
>JANHFP010002115.1:32031-42894 GCA_032468135.1 Calamaria suluensis | reverse complement strand
AGGGAGGGGAGATGTCCTGATGTGTAAACAAGACTAAATTTGTGCCTGGCAAGTTCGATCTAAACTCCATAGCTACACAAAATGCACATATAGCTTGTACACTTCAACTGATACCCTTCTTGTCTGGGCAGCAGGGGAAAGAGAAGTAGTAAGGAGGGTGTGGGAAAATTTAAGGGGTTGGAAGCTGGATCACTGGAGGCAGAAGAGGGCAGGGCTAAGAATTTTTTATACTAGACTTCATAGACAAAATGGCAGAAAATAAAGGTCTTGGTTACTGCGTGGCTGAGGAGATAGGTAGGGAGTAAGCTACATTCTCTTGACTTTGGAAAATTAACTTATAGGGAAAAGGGAAAGAGCAATTAAATTTTTCTTTAATATGGAAATGCACATGTAGAAGGATTGAGCACAATGTAGGGAAGGAAGTTATTAAACATGCTGATCAGAAAAAATGGGAAGGGCAGTTTAACCGTCCCACTTAATTTTGCTGAAATCAAGGTTACGTGTAGTTTGTTATCTCCATCTGATAATCACTGGCATTCCACACTTTCTGTTTAGTCATGAGAGATTTCCATTTTTAAACAAACTTGCTAATAATTTTATAGCTCTACAGAACAAAGCAAAAACAACTGGTTAAGGAGAGCTTTATCAGATAATTTAAGTGCCTGCTAGAAATGTGATTTTAAAAAAATGAAACATTCAGAATGTAAAGCTATTTTCAGATGAGCTATCTAAAAATAAAACTGTTAAAACCCTAGAGTAGGTAAGATCTGCCTTAAAATGTGAAATCTTTGTAATGCAGACAGGACTCCTCTGGAGTATACAAAACTCTTATACTTAATGATGAAAAAGCCATCAAAACAGGACTATGCTTCACAGGCACACTTTATTTACTGTATTTCATTTCTGGGGGAAAGTAGCATCTGTACCTAAAGGCTACAGAGCTTAAAAGAAAAACTACCAGCATTTCACTGACAACAATAGTCCAATTTTGTGCATACAAACAAAACATGAATTAAATGCAAACATTTCTTTTTCCTCTCCAAAAAATATGGTAATAGGAATGGGAAGGTAATAAGGAGAAGGCTTGATTAAACTGAAGGAAACAATTATTTGCTTTTTGATAGCTGATTTGTATGCACCATAAAATAACCCCAAAAATAAAAAATAGACAATTTCTTAATCATGTCCCATCAAATATTTTAAATGAATTTTACCAAACGTAGAACCTCAAGATTTGACATTTTCTTATAAGGGTTTGCTGCATCCTAATGGTGACTGAGCTAGATACAGTGCATACTTTTACCTTCAGTATACAATATATCAAGCCATTTTCTAATTTGAAGGTCAAAGATTTTGAAGAATTTTTTTAATAAAAATAAAATCTATCAAGCTGAAGCACTAAAATTAGTCATATTCCAATAAAAAAGTACATAAAAGTGCATTTAAGGAATTCTTTTGCCAGTTTTAGCTGAATTTCTTTTCTTCCAAACAATGCATCAACACAAACCCAATCAGTACATCAAATATGGCTAGAAATAGTATTCCCATTCCTTTTTTCAGGCAGTAATCCTTTAAAGAATTTAATGTAACTGTTGCTAACACATTAATAGTACTCCTGGCTCCACAAATACGAACCTGGACTTCCAGATCAAGTGATTATAGCCCAGCAAGGGAAGTGCACAAAATATACCTAAATCCATCTGTGTTCACATTCTCGTCTTGCACCTTCTGTTCTCCTTTCCAGTATTAGAAGACAACAGGTTAAATTGGCAGATACTGTTTATGGACCCCTGAGGTTGGTTTTACCGATTCAATCTTAGTTTTATTGAATTTTTGATAACTGGAATAGGATTTGCAGGGAGAGCAGGGATATCTGAAAGATCGGTACTGGGCATTTTCTGGGTAGAGAAAAAAAGGAAGAAATATTAGATAAATTTTGATTATACATTATTAAATGGTTAAACATGAAGCTTTCCATTTGTTGTAATTGTTTCAAATCTTAGTTTCCCCCCAATTTTATAATTTGGGCCAATTTATTTCAGAATGATGGTAGCTAATAAACCTAACATGGATTTTTGAAAATTTACACAGATCAACAAATTCCTCTGCTTCTTCACCAACTGTTGTTTGGGTTATTCAATAACTCCCATTACAATCTGCCATTTTCCAGAAATGTAAATAACATTCAATTATGTCAAAGGCTGTAGAATCCACTATACAGAATTCACCATGAGGGCACAGAAAACAAAGGAATGTATGTGAATCAATGTATCAGAATGCAGAACAAAGCTTTATATCTCAGGAGGTGGCAGTGTGTTGCCTATCTTGGCAACTAAGTAACATTGCTCTTAATTCAAGTTGGTTGGCTAGACCAGTGGTCACTAACTGGTGGTCCACAGGAAAATTTTGGTGGTCCGCAGAGAAATTTTTGCATTTCTCTTGAGAAGCCCAGCTGAAGTTTCCTGCACCACTCGTGCTTCAGCACTTTGACTCCCAGGGAAAGGATGGGGTCCTTCAGGTAATTAGCTTGGCTGCCTGTTAGTGGAGAAGCAGACAGAGTCAACCTTAGTTTTGCTGTCCATTGCAGATGCTAGGTCAGTGATTCCCAAAGGGGCGAAAAGAGGCAAGGGGGGGGGGGGGAGGCGGTAAGATGCCAGGGTGGTGGTAGGGGAGCAGTAAGAGGCAATCGGAGGTGGCAACCCGCGTTTCTTTCTTCCCCCTGCTGTGGCTTCTTGTTCGAAGATCCTACCACTGGCTGTCCTCACCCCTCGTCCTATTAGTCACTTCTTCTCCTGGCTGGAGAAAGGAAGGGCAGGGGTGGAGATTAGCTCCTTTTCCAGAGGACTGCCCACTGTTCACTTTCCTCCTTCTCCCATCGCGAAATGAGAGCGAAAAGCAGTGATGGTGCTTTGGGAGAGGTGGAAGAGGGCGGGCAGCATGCTGTCCCAAGAAGGGCCTGGCATTTCCTCCTACTGCAAACGCTGAGTTTTGAGGTCTACAAATCATATTAAAGAGCAAGCTATTGATGGTTGTGGGGAAGGGAAACGAACTGAGTGTGGGTCGGAAGAGCGCAGGGAAACTCAAATCTCAGCATTTGCAGTGGAGAAAATGCCAGGCTCTTCCTGGAACAGCCTGCTGCTTGCCCTTCCTGCCTGGTGCAGACCTCCACCTCTCCCGAAGCACCATCACCACTTTTTGCTCTCATTTCACGGCGGAAGAAGGAAGAAAGCGACCTATAGGTGGTGCTCTGGCAAAGCATGTGGAAGTCTCCAGCAAGCTGAGGAGGAAGGGCAGCTGGCTGTTCCAGGAAGGGTCCTCGGGAAGGGAGGAGAGGACAGACAGACAGACAAAGAGAGATGGGGGGAGAGAGAAAGGGGGATAAGAGAGATCAGACAGACAGATAAAGAGATGGGGAGGGAGGGAGAAAGAATGAAAGAGAATCAGAGAAAGAGGGAGGAGAGAGAGCAGACAGACAGACAAAGAGAGATGGGTAGAATGAGAGGGAGGGAGGGGGGAAGAGAGAGAGAGAGAGAGAGAATATCAGACTGAGACACAGGAAGAGACAGAGAGAATCAGAGAGAGAGTGGAGGAGAGTACTTGAAGGACCCTATCCCATCACTGGGAGTCCAGGCACTTCAGCAAGCGGCTCACTGGATTTACAATTATGAACTTGGGTCCCTGAGGTCCAAAAGGTTGGGGACCCCTGGGCTAGACTGCAAAGCAGTATCTAAGAGACAACCCAACCACTTCTATTGTGTTCCAAAGAAAATGCAAAGATGAAGTTGTCAGGAAATTGAAGTCTTTTATTTCTACAAAACATAGAAGCAGATTCATTCTAGTACCTGAGGAGCTTGTAGAGATACTGTGGTCTGAAGAGTTTCCTGCTGAGAGGCCATATCTGATTCTGTATCAAAAAGTTCCTGAAAAGAAAAATATGTCAACATTTCTTAGTAGAACACTGTAATACAATTATGAGTTATTTGGATTTGTAACATTTTAATATTAATAATGTTTATTAAATTTATTTGGAAAAAAAGTAATCTGAGGTAGTTCGAACACAATTATATCATTCCCCTTCTAACATCTATCTTCAGAGTTCTGAAAGATGATTTCATTTTGTCTCATTTGTGTCACACACCTCGATGTCGATTCTGTTGAAGTCACTGAGAATTAGGGGTTATTTCACCAAACCCACTTTCCCTTGGAGGATTTATAACTGTCCCAAGCATATTTCAAAGGACACTCTGATTGCAAAGGAAGGGGTGAAGTAATTGAGGTTAAGCTGATTTACCAAGGTTCTGCGGTTTTTTACTATGTTGAATTTGTCTTTTTTAGTTGCTCTGATGGACTACTGGCCCTCCAAAAGTTTTAAAAAGTCCTTTACAGAAAGTAAGAATAGGATCCAAGCCACTGAGTTTCCTTTTGTAGGTTCTTTTTTCAATACTTTGTCAAGTGGCAGTCAACAGATGCCTACCAGGAGAAACCTGTGTAAAAGACTATGCTGTAGTTTTTTCAGCTGCAGCTAAAGAGCCTTTTATTGTGCTGGATCTTTCAAGACTAAAATGTATTATAATTTTAAATCACTATAATTATTCTGAATGGCTGTTAATGTCATTTTAGAGTGCATGACTGTTTTTATTTTTTGCTACTGAGAAATGGTCATGATGTATTATCTATAATTGAATGTAAAACTGTGTTCCAGTGATAAAACACTGCAGGAAACCCCAGAAATTTCCCTGAGCCAAACACCTGGCACATCCCTGATTACCACTATTTCTCATTATTTCTTTATTATTCTTTTTAAATCATTAGGCTATCAACAAATATTAATTGTTTAGAGCATACAGAAATTAAAAACAAATGGAAACTGTAGCTTTCCCGATGCTGTTGAAGTCAATTTCCAAGCAACATGAACTCATATACTAGTGGTTAGGGAGGATTAGTTTGATTCAAACTTTGGAAGCTGATTTTCTTTATCAAATCTCTCTTACTGAGAGGTACCATATCTGTCAATACAGTTTGAAGGGCAGGAAGCAAGTGGAGGAAATAATTTTATGACCTCATTGTTGATTCCCAAAAGGTATGTGATTGGAGTTGGTAAAGGGGAATATTCAAACAAGATGGACAATTAAATTGGTCTATTGGGCTTATGTGTATTAGAATGTGTTTGGTCAAAAGAGTAGATTCTCAAAACATATATAACAGCTGGAATGAAAATGATACCTTTGTTTTAAAAATTGTAGGTATTCAATACACTATAGCTACTACACAGTGTAAGAAAAGTACCTTAGTTTCCATCTTATCATGATCACTCATATCAATGCAACTAACATCTTCATTTATTTCGTCCTGTAATAAAGCAGAATAATCACAAGAAAATGGGATACCTGCCCCAAGAAACCAAAGTAAAGCGTCTATCCAGAATTTAATTGCAACTAAGTTATATATGTTAAGAGAACGAGCATCTATTAAACTTGAGCATTACAAACATGAACAAAAAGAAACTAGCCATAATGAGTGCTCATCATTGTGAAATCCTACCAGCATTAAATTGCAAATATAATGGTTTTGCTGCTCACATAATTGCATAAATAGCTAATCAACTGTATAAAATTTATTTCAGGAATAGCTATATTGAGTTCTGACTCATGCCTCTACAAAGCACTGGTCTATTTTATAGCAATAGCACTTAAGACTTATACATCACTTCTGAGATTATGACTAGCTATCAATAGCTTTTTAAAAATTTCTAATCTACCTTTAAAAGCTTTCTGAAATGTTACACGTGATTAACTGTTTTATATGATTTATAATGTAAACATGTACTAAGAAAGTGATGGATAATTTTTTGCGGCACTGACTGCTGAAACCAGAGTGCACACGTCGGAGCGCCAGAACCTAGAAGAGAGCAGCTGGCTGGTGCGCATACATACTGGCCAACTTTTTTTTCTGGGTTTTGCCAGGCACCGGAACCCGGAAGAGAGCAACTGGCAGGTGCACATTTGTGCAACAGAACCTGGAAGAGCAGCTGGTGTGCCACCTCTTGCACATGTGCCATATGTTTGCCATCATGGCACTAAGGTATTAGTATTCCATTTATTATTTCTTTAACTTTTATCACCACTCTCTCTCCCTCAAGAATGGGTAATTCTTTAGTGATCAAGACCTGAGAGAACCAACATGAAAAAAATGTTCTGCTGCGGCAACAAGGAGATAGAAATACCTCATCAGTCTTTATTTTTTTAGGAGATTCTTCTTTATGGGGAGATGATGTCCTCTTCACGCCTGCTACAGGGCTAGTTACTTTAGTTGCAGTGTTTCCTGAAGGTCTCTGTGGTTGGTTGACAACACGGGTTGAAGAAACTACTCTAGAGATGGTAGGCTTTGGTGGTGGAGAAATGGCTGGCTGTGTGGCAGTTTGAGGAATGCTTTCACTTGAAGTACCTATCAAAATATAATTTAATGTTTACAATGTCATCTAATTTTTGGTTTATAACTTCAAGGGCAAAAAACAAATTTGAATTCTTTTCTTCAAGCAAACCATATTCACCAAGGGAGGTTACATTTTATGACTCATTTAATTGCAGTAAATTAAGCAAAATAAATGATTTCTTATTTGACATAATTTATTCTGCGCAGTTTACTATCAAAAGCTGCATAGCCTGTCTAGAGAATTAATTAACATGATAGGGGAACTGCAAGCACCAAATCTATGACATCACCCATCGTTTTTGGTTTCGGTTTATATTCTAGATTTAAAAATTTGGAACACACTTTTCAGCACTACAATGCTGAAAAATACTGGGGGGGAAAAAGGCCATACATTTAAGTCCCACCTCCAGTGTTCTCTTATATGCAAATTCTACTTAGAATTAATCATGCAAAGAAAGACTGGCTTGTACTCCCTCATCCCTATTTCAAGTTTTGGCTTATATACTTTCATTCAAAGCATGTGCATAGTAACATCAAGCAACAAGCAAATAAATTAACTAAAGACAACATTGTCATTTCTATTTTGCTGCTTAATCAGTTATTTCAATGATTTAAAATTGAAAATGATAGTTAATTCTACACTGCAAATAAGTTGCTACTGAAAATCTAAACCCGACAAATGGGTTTCAATAATCTAGGAACAAATTTGAAGATTCATGTGGGTTTCTTACCCCCTGAGCTTTCACTGGAATTTATTTGTGGCACAGTGACTTCAGAAGCTTGTACGTTGGTCACAGATGCTGCTGTCACAGCTGGAGCAGGACTGCTTCTGCTATAATATTTTTAAAAAGAGAGCATGAATTACAGGAAGGCATTACTACCAAGGCATCTTTCCCCTCTCCTCCACCTGAGGGGTTTACTTCCTCTCAGAAAGACTACTAAGATGGAACCAATTAAATAGAACACATGACTGATAACTGCAGTAAACTAGGTGGATTACTAATTTGTATGTCTGAATTAACAGAATTATGGTTGATTTGGTAGGCTCATGTGTCACTACAGCTTCATAAGATGCACTGGTTACCAGTGAACTTCTGAATGCAATTCAAAGTGCAGGAAATTACCTTTAAAGGCCATAGCATAGTATATGATATAGATTCCTGCCCGTCTATTAAATAATATCATTTATCATTATATGTATAGTAGTATAGTAGGGGTACAGTACAATACAACACAATACAATCTTTGTAAAGGTCCAAATTTGAAGGTAGAAATAAGATTACTTGAAAATTAATGGTGTTTAAAATCTGAAACAAACTATATATTATAGAAAGTTAAAATATTCTCTGTGTAAATATTATAGTATGAATGATAGATACCAATAATGCTCTGAACATTACGGTAAGTATTGGAGACAAATACCCCTGAGAGCTTCCAGAACTGTTCAAAGGACTTGTCTTCATAGCACTGGTTGGAGAAGGCACAGAAGTGCTGTTATCACTATCCATAGATAAGTCTAGGCTGCTGTCATTCAGCGCCAACCTGACTCCTTCTGTTGAATGCTGCAACCAAGAAGACAATGTATAACAGAAGCAATTCAGAAGAAGTAAAAGACATATTGTAATACAAAAACTATGCACTATCATTTATGGGTCTGTTCATCTATTAACATTTTATAGTTTGTTCAGGGACCAGCAATTCCCATTCTTTCTGAACTTTCTAGACTACATGTACATATATGCACCGCAAACATATTGCTTTCAAAATAAGCATACTAAATATATACTGACTGTTTTCTTACAATTATGTTCTGAGGTATACAAGTGCTATTGAAAATCCTAAACTTCTATTTGATTTTGATTTTTGCAAATAACTACTAAATATTGCTAATGCTACAATCCCTCTATTATTTGTAGTTAGCCGGTCAGAAATTAGAGAAGAAAAAAAAATTTTATTTTCTAAAAATCAGAAAAAACACGATCCATTTTTTCTGTGCAGCAATGGTGCTTATATACAGCTAGTCCTCAAATTACAACTGCAATTGGGACTGGGCTTGGTAAGTGACATAGTTGTGAAGAACAATTTCACAGGACTGCAATGCTTAGTTATGGCAATCGAGGCAGTCCAATTTGCAGATGTGCGGGTCATAGGTCATTAAGCAGGAAGTGGAGAGTTGCCAGTAAGGAGAATGAGGTGCAACGTGGTGGGGGGCTTCTAGGAGGCCCAGTGTAGGCTATGTGTGTATTGAGGGAGGATGGTGCTATGGTGTAAAACCAGAAACACCAGGGAAAGAGGGCACTGGAGAGTCATGTGAGCACAGGAAGGCTGAGGAAAGAAGACATGGACTGTATGCATGCCAATGCAGGGAAGTCAGAAAAATGAATGAAATGCATGGGACAACAGGGAAATTATGAGTATGGGGGGGAGCGCGTATGCGGTGCATGCAAGTGCAAGGATGCTAGGGAAATGCATGAGGTGTGTATGAACACAAGAGGTTAGAGAAAGGGGGCAAGAAGTACAGCAAGCAAGCCAAGGAAGGCTAGGGAAAGAAGGTTCATGGTGCATGCAAGCAAAGAGAGGCCAGGAAATGAGGGCGCAAAGGGGAGGAATAAGGACATGATGTGTGTAACCGAACCAAGACGGTTCGGCAAAGAGATTAACTACTTGTGACCATCCTGACAGCTTCCTCATTGATTTTGCTTGTGGGAAACTGGCTGAGAAGGTTGCAAATGGTGGTCACTTAACTCTGGGACAATGCAACAGATCATAAGTGCAAGGTGGTTGTCAAGTGCCCACATTTTGTTGATGGGACTATGGGAATGTGGCAATGGCCAAAAATTCAAGGACCAGTCATAAATCCCTTTGTTCAACACCATCGTAACTTTAGTCACAAAATGAATGGTCATAACTTGAGGACTACCTGTACCTTTTTTTCTTTCTATCTTCTCCTCCATTACCTGTCCCCTGCCCTGTCTCAAGAAAGGGTGCAAAACCAAAGTAGTGCTTTATAGAAAACAAGATTGTGAAAACTAATTTTTCATAATTTTGATAATTTTAATACTGCAACAATTTTAACAAACTTTGTCTATTGTCTTGAGTACAAATGTTTAACATTACTCTTATTAACCAATGCAAACTATTTAAAGTATCAGTAATTACATCTGAACAAAAATCATCCCAAACTAAAAGTTAAAGCTAAACCATGAAGCCAGTAGGTGGAATAAATATAAATGGGATTTATTTCTTATGAATGTGCAATAATATTTTTTGGAGGAAGCAGTATATATATGGAATAATTAATAACAAAAACAACAGAGCACTAAAACACCTGTACACACACACGCAAAGAGAGCTTTTAAACAATATCGGTTAACACTCAAATGTTACCTTTTTCTTTTTCTGGAGGACATGACTGGGTAGTAATTGATGAAGTTGTTTTTTTTTAACATGCATTGCAGCAATTTTCATATCCATTTCAAACATCTTGCTGTTTATTGCTTGCCTATAAACTATGTAATTAGAATAAAATGAAATCATTTTACAGTTCGGAAAGCTGAAATTTCACCTGAAATAAATTTCATTCTGCACATATACTGATTCAAGCAGGAAAATCATAATCCTCAGAAAATACATTGTTATTCCCAATATCATTCTTATCCTCCCTTTGCTGAGGTATGTATATTTTTATATTTATTTGTTAATCTGGATTTTTTTTTTTCCCCGGTTTCTATATTTGTTGTTCAATTGTTATATGCCATCTGGCATTGCACATTGTGAGATGGATAGCTAATACAAATTTGACTCTTAGATAACAGATCCTATTATTATAACTAAAACCTGGAATTAATCTAGTTTACCTATCCACACTGCACTCATTTCACATGCTAGTAAAGTGATGCTTAAAAAAACCTACAAGCTAGGCTCCAGCAGTATGTGGACAGAGAACTACCAGAAGTACAGGCAGGATTTCGAAGAGGCAGAGGAACTAGAGATCAAATTGCCAACGTATGATGGATCATGGAGAAAGCATTTGATTGTGTGGATCGCAACAAATTGTGGCAAGTTATTTAAGACATGGGAGGACCAGAACATCTTATTTGTCTCTTGAGAAACCTATATGTTGGTCAAGAAGCAACAGTGAGAACTGAACACGGAACCACTGATTGGTTCAAAATTGGGAAAGGAGTCCGGCAAGGCTGTAGTCACCCTGCCTATTTAACTTATATGCAGAGCACATCATGAGAAAGGTGGGGCTAGATGAATCGAAAATTGGAATTAAGATTGCCGGGAGAAGTATCAACAACCTCAGATGTGCAGATGATACAACTCTCATGGCAGAAAGTGAAGAAGAACTAGAGCCTCTTGATGAAGGTGAAGAAGAAGAGTGCAAAAGTTGGCTTGAAACTCAATATTAAGAAAACTAAGATCATG
>JANHFP010002115.1:16742-29816 GCA_032468135.1 Calamaria suluensis | reverse complement strand
TACCCATCATCAGTTAAAAATTTATTCCACAACCGGCAAGGTAAAGATTCTAGCTTTTTTCTCCACTAGAACCTTTTTTTGAATATCTTAATTCTACATGGGAAAATATGTTATTTATGGAACCTAGCTATTTCAGAAATTTTTGGAGATTAATAATATGGTAATATTTGTGGCTAGGGCTGTGGTTCTCAGTGTGTTAATACCGTAGCTAGAAAGTTGGTTGTTTGGAATTTTAAATTTTATTTATTTATTTATATCTCACCTTTATTATTTTTACAAATAGCTCAAGGTGATAAACATATCCAACATACTTTCCACATCCTACTTTCCCCACAATAACAAAAACAATATTTTGATACTTTTCATTTTATATTTCTATCATTTGTAAGGTGGTCATAGCCTTTTTAGAACTGAGTATCATTCAGATTTTAGGAAGTAAATTAATCAAATAAGTTATGCATACTTATGGAGTAATTATTGTTTTCTGTGAATTTGGCTCAATATGATTGTGACATGTAGTCATGTTGGTATTCAAACATATTATGTGCTTAAGAAGCTATCAAACTCTGAATGAGATATTATCTGGTAATGTTAGTTTTCTAAAGTTGATTTAGAGCCCTATCAAATAGAGAAAATAATAAGTTGCTTAGAATAAGTTGTGTAAAGCCTGGCATTCAGACAAATCAGCCATCAAGAGACACATAGTGATGCCACCTTTATACACCATTCAAAGAGACAGTAAAAAAAGCTAAGAAGGAAACGGAAAGATCAAAATACATTTTTTCAGCAGGCAAAACCTAAGCAGGGATAAACAGCAGACAAACTCCAATCAAGCAGAAAGCAATGGTCTACTCCCAATCAAAGAACTACCAAGCAGTAAGCCACACCCCCACCAATACTGACAGGACAAGCTTCATTAGCACTAATGATATTACCTAGTAAAGTAATGAAATGCCTGCTAGCAAGGAACAAGTTCAGAGCATCAAGATTCCACAAAAGAGAGTATTTTTCTCTGGTTTTACATGGATTTTTCCTCATTTTTCTTTTTAGTTGTATTTTCTGTTGTATGTTTTAACTGAGCAAATTGTTTGGCAGCCCGAATAAAGTGGGGTGAGGATTTAAAATGAATATAATCCCACTTGTACTTAGTTTTATTAACTCAGATTAATGAAAACAGAAGTAAAGATATTTATTAAATGATCCCCCAGAATGATTTACCCAGTTTTGCACAAGACATTTTTACAATATGTGCTTATCAGCCAAACGATAAAAAACTTTGTGATTTATGAGTTTCACCTTTATTGATCATTCGCTCCCCAACAGGAAGAAAAAGTAAGTCATAGATGTGGGTTATTGTGTTACGTATAGCATAATCATTTGCAGTGTTTTACTTAGACCAAATTATCTGGCCATAATCACAGAAGGATCACATTCAAATGCTAAAAGATGGCAATATGGAGAATTTGACTCACCATTCTAATCGTTGTTTTTCTGTTGGTGCGCTTGCTAGAAGTACAATATAATGCCTTTGAAAATAAAAATAATATACTAACTTTCTTTTGAAAATTTGATTCATATCCTATTTTTCAACATTTATTGTATCTTCATATATTAACGTTGTCTCCAGATTATCCAGATAATCTGATGCAACTATTTTAACCTTAAAAATCTGCCCAGACCATATACTGGTTAATTTTATCAGTCAAAACAATATTAACAAAATTAAAACACAGTCCTACAAGTTGAAATAAAATGAGATTCAAATGATGTACTTAAAAACTTTACTAGAACCAAGAAATTTATCTTTTAGTTGAAAAAGATTTTTAGTATTCTAGTAGTCCATTATTCTGAAACTGACTTCTAAAACAGAGCCATCTTCCCACATCTATACTGATCGCATGGAATATATTCAATGTAATTCTGAAATATTTTATATTTATGAGTCAGCAAACCATTTGCATTTCTACAAAAAAAACCCTCTGCTAAATATAATGGCCTCAGTCCAGAACTCACTTCGTGCTTTGTTGAGTATACAGAACTGCTTCAGAAAACAAAAACAGCAATTGTGCCAAAGAAAAGTTCACAGCAATTATCTGACTCTACTGAAGTGAATAAGTTTGTGGGCATCTTTTGGCCTGTGTATTGGAAGTTCTGTGATAAAGGTAACATTTAACTAACTGTAAGTTAACCATTTCTTGATGTGAATATCTACAGTGGGCAAGTGCACAGACACATAAAAGTAAAAGTTTCCCTGTCCAGTCATATATGACTCGAGTGTGGTGCTCATGACTGTTTCTCGAATAAGGGAACCAATGTTGTCCTAAGACATTTTCCATGGTCATGTGCCCAGTATGGCTATATGCCAAAGGTGTACAGCAGACAGAAATTTGGTTAGAATCACTACAGATACAAAAAAAAGCAACAAATGCAAATCATGGCACTTCTGACTTAGAAAATTGTAGTAAGTGATATAAGGAATGAACAACTTAGAATGGTATAATCTGCTTCATGACTGTCATCTCCAAACTCTGTTCTTTATTATTACTGCTAGGCAAAATAAAACCATAAGTATCATTTGCTGTTGATGGCCTGCAAATAATATTGTAATGGACTTTTCCAAACAAATGATACAATTCGTTCAAATTTCTTTTCCTGCAGAATGTATACAGTAAATTCATTCGTAAACTTGGTCCAAGATAATCCCAGTTTATAGATGTTTAGATGTTTAGTTTTGTTTTACAATTCTTATAAAATTTAGGTTATAGTATCTTATTTGTTATTAATAGTAAACTGAGTACCCAAACTATTTCGAATGAAATGAAAACTGTTTTTAACAATTAAATGTATCCTAAGTTGTACTTTTTTAGCATGAGATAATTTGTATGAGGGATAGATGCTATTTTCTGATGGACTTTGCTTTAATTAAGTACTCTGCTATGAAGTATAATTAAGTTCTGAGGTTTTTGTGGTAGAATACAGAAAACAAAATATTGGATTATTATTGCATCACCGTTAAATATTAATCAATCTGTACTTATTAAACTTGCACCTATCAGTATTTGGAATTAAATATTTTAATATAGCATCCTCTAGTTACCATTGCATTTACTGTTAAGATACATTATACAGTAAATTCCATATGCAGAAAGTACCTTGACTAAAATAATGTGTAGTTTCAGTAAGAATAGTACCGTTGTAATTATATAAGCATTTTAGATCTGGGAAATCAACCTTTATCAAAATATCCGTTGGAATCTAAAAGTTTTGGGTTTTACTCAAACCCAGTTTTACACAGAGCTTTTCAGAAATGATAGTAAATGAAGGTTTTTCTCCTCTAAAGTAAAATTATTATTCATTCTTTATTTGGGAAGCAGGGAGAGGGACGTGCTTGAAGGAGGTCTCTGAACTGGCAACAGAATACTCAAATCTATTAAGAAGCAAACCAATATATAAAATTCTGTGCAATATATGGAATTATGTAGAATTATATGAAATATTTTTCCTTTTATTTCTTTTCTACATCTTATATCTAAGTTATATCTCATGCATTAAATGTCTATAATAGACCCTATGACAACCAATTACATGTTTATAACAGTATTGTTTCTACAAATGTCCATATTATATTTTTGCAAAGTAAAATAATCAGAACTCACTTATCATTTTATAACAAAAGTAAAGCAAAATTTGTGCAATATTTTTAAGTTAAAAACATATGGCAATGAACTACAAAATGTATGTGAAATGAGATATTTATGTTACTGCAACATTTTGAAGGATTAAATGATAAAAGTTTACATAAGAAAAATGTTGAACCTCCCTTACTTTATGGCAGTTGGAAACATTTTCAGTATTAAGCAAAAAAAAAATTCAAGAACATTGAGGGGGAGGAGATAACCTCAAACAGAAGTTCAAAAGTAATATTAGAAAGTATTACTTCACAGAAAGAGTAATGGAAGCTTGGAACCAACTTCCAGCAGATGTAGTGGGTCAACCATCATTAACTGAGTTTAAACATGCTTGGGATAACTGCATGTTAATCTTCTGACAATTTTTTAAAAAAATAAAATAGAAATTAATAACATTAAAAAATTAAAAGTAATTAAGTTATTAAAAAGAAAAAACAAATAAGTTCAAAAGGCACACTCAATGGACTACTGTTTTTTTCTGACATCGCTTTTCTGTTTCTAATGAAATTACTAAAAGTAGAAACAATAATTGCATCTATTCTTATACAGAGGAATAACTAACCCAATTTTCTTTAGTATTCTACAATTTATAATGCGAGAATTAGAATAAAAAAAACTCAGACACATTATATTGGTGGCCATTCTTCTTTTAATAGTGGGAAGGATTGCATTAAAGTACTGTATAGGCACCAAGCTCAGACAAAAACAACAGTAAACTACTGCTGGGAGTGGACATCTGTAACTGTAATAGAAGGTACATAAAAATACACACATTTTAAAATATTATTTATATATATTGTAATATATATATTTTAAAATAAGCTATATCTTTTCTACAAAAAATAGCTCTAGCACTAAGATTTACATACCACTCCATAGAGGTTTATAGTACTCGGAGTAGTTTACAATGTTTCCCCCAACTATCTGGATGCAGGATCGAACTCCAGACTGTGGGTAGAGTTAGCTTGCAATACTGCATTCTAATCACTGCACCATCAGGGCTCCTAACTATTCCATTAATCCAATTATTTGCCATTATACTATTTCAATCGCTAATAAGTTATTTGCAAAGCCCCAAAAGAAAATATTATAGAGTTGATTTGCTAATTACTAAAACTCACATATATATTTCAAACTCAATTGAAATAATAAAATCAATTCCTATTTCTCCTAGAAGAAATTTAATTAAGCATTTGATAAATTCATCATTTGTCCATTACAGCATTAAGCATAAGATTGTTAAGATATTAATATACTTAGAACGTATCTTTCATACCATAAAATACATACTTGTATTTTTGAAAGAAGTTTGGCGCTTCAAAAAGTTTGGACCACTCTGCCTTACTCAGCAAAATTTCATCTGTGATAGCAAGACCTGAAATACAAAAACACATTCAGCTTTTTACACATTTTATCTGTTTGAACATAAATTTGCAAATTACAAAGGCTAAGATTAATATTACGATGAAATATCTTCATTATATGGGCTTTTTCAGTTTATTATTTAAATTTATCAACAAAGCATCAGAACTTTGTACTAACAAGCATATACTGTAAGATTTCAACAAATACATATTTGCTTTGTCACTCAAGATTTTGAAAATCAGAAAATCTAGGGTTCAAATTTGGAGCAATTATGTTTTAATGTCATTAAGCTGGGTAGGAGTTATATGATCAGGTATTTAGAAACTAAATTGTGCTACTGCCAAAATAATTAACTGAAAGATTTGATGCCAGTTGAAAGTTTACTGCTCTTAGGATATATGTTGTGGTATATAATTACTACTACGGTATATCTGAAAACATACCAGCTGTAGGTAGGAGGTCCTGGAATATTTTAGAAAGCAAGAACTAGATAAAATACCATATTCAATTACTTTCCATTTGGGAAATGTTCTTCCTAGGTTTTAGTATTTGGGAAATCCATAAATTCATAATTTACTATTCATTAAGTGCTTGGCTCTATTATCCATTTAGAACAGGCATGTCAAATTCAAGGTTTGGGGGCAAGATCCAGACCTTTTTTTTTTGGGGGGGGGGTGGCTTAGATCTTGCCTGTGGAGTCACCTTGGAAACAGCGAAGGACTGGACTACAGTGCTTCTACCAGCGAAAACAGAGCTCAGGAGGGCCATGTGAGGCCGTGAGTTCCGTTTTCGCTGGGAGAAGGGTTGCAGGAGGCCATCACAGCTGAAAACAGAGCTTGGGAGCCCGTTTTCGCTGGCAGAGTGCTCAGACCACCAGAGACCACCACCCCCGAGCGACATCAAGCTGGCCACACCCAACTTGATCATGTTCCCCCTGACACCCCCCCCCCAAGATCAAACACAACCCTGATGCGACCCTCAATTCAATTGAGTTATGATTTGGAGCATATATGTAGGGCAGAATTTAAAACTTTCAGGAATAGATCTTCAGATTTGCTTACCTTGCTTAAATTCTTCAACCATGACCATACGTGTAGAAACAGACACATTGTAGGTAGAGTTCTGCTGGGGATATGCTGGTGTAATTATAGGCATAAGATGGTACCTATCACTGGGATTTACCTATACATAACAACAGCCAATCAGTTTTCTTCAATCACATTCAAGTAAAAAAATTTGGATCTGTCCATTGAAAAAAACTTCAAAATGGTAAGAACTAGTAACTGTGAATCATATTAAGTAGTTAAACAATTTCGAACATAAAAAAATGGCCAACTAAATGTTATTTTGCTTTTTAGCAATTGAAAAATCTGCTATCTTATGATCATAAAACTGAATCACTACTTCAATAATACTGAGGAATGTTGAATTACCTGGTATTAATCCAGGCAGTATAATATTGATGAACCTGGTGGCACATTACTACTAGGATCTGCTTTGTAATGTGTAGTCCAAATTTTATTGTAGTATAAATTAAGAAAAGGCCAATTTCGTTTTTTTAAAAATCACAAACAAAAAAAGACTAAGCACCCACAGGATCATATGTTTTTAATGTATCTTTTATTTAGAACAGTTTGTTTGTTGAAGGAATAGCAAATGCATTTCAGTATTTTTAAAGTTTCATTTTTAGACTTGAAATCCTATTATTCCCTTACATTTGTTTTACTTATCTACTAGAGTACACATTGTTATTGTGCCAAAAGGTAACAAAGCAATAGGAATGGAAAGCATAACATAACATTTAATAAGGGCTTTTATTAAAGTAAACTATTGTGAACAAAAACTGTACAGTCTTCACATACACCCATTTTGCTTGTTTTGGTGAAATAAACGAGCTCCGATTCCATGTGCTCTGTAGACATAGGTCTTAAATCCAGCTGGGATTTCAGCGTCCCAAATTCAAATGAGATAGCCACATACAATAGGGAGAAAAATATTCTATTCTTTTTAACCTCTTGTGTAAGCCATACAGAAACCAAATAAATTGTCCAGGAGTACATCAGCCTACAGCACTGCTGAACTAAGGGGATGTGGAGCTGGTTAGGACTGGATTAAAAAATAATCATCACTGGGAATCCCATGAAAGTCACTCTGAGTTTTCTAATGGAATAATTGAGTAATAGAAAACCACGCTCACAACCATCCACAGAAAAAAAAGGTATTGTAAGCAACTGCCCATTAGCAGGCATGTGTGACATACATGTATAATACTGGGCCCTCACAGAACCATTATTTCTAATAAAACTATGGATCATTAACACTTAATTTTCAAATTGTATGGTGAATGAACAGATGTAACTTTAAACCTGAAGCACAGTTACATTTTAAGGCTCATCACTGGTGATTTTTTACCAACCGAGGGCAGACTTTAAAGCAGAATTGAAGTGTAATCCAGGACAAAAAGTAACCATAATCTATATGTTACAGAGCAGGAAGTTCTGAAAAACTAATGTTCGAATTTGTAATGAATAAGTTCTCAGGGGGTTCATCACTTTGCTTTACTTTACAGTTTGAACTTATATGGGGAAAAAATAATACACTAACCCTTGGGTCCCATACAGGCAAATTAAGATTGCATTCTTCTGGCTGTTTCAATAGCACTGGATTTGGCCATTCCCTGTTTAGAGAGATTGTAGCACTGAGTAAGAAAAGCACTTATTAAAAAAGCAAACAAGCATGGTTGAATGTGAGCTTTTATTTTATACAGATGCAGTATTAGCTGAAACTTTTTTTTCAAAAGAAATCTCTCTACTTTTTTTTATTAAGGAATGTTCTTTCCTTAATTTAAAAAATTATCAGGCCACAGAGTCAGCAAATGCCATTTTAAGTAAATCACTCCCCCCAATTAATCTTCAAATTTAAAGGGCTCCTGTGGGGTATATAGTTATACTGTTTGTGCAGAACACTATTTTAACATTTATAATCCATTTCTCAGGCCCAAATAGATAAGAAGTGCCATCAGCAAAGAGTTTGAATGGTAGGAACATTTTACATTACTTGGCAAATGAACACAGCATTTGTCTGTTAGTTGTATCCTCACTGAAGAGTGCCTTGATCATTTCAAAATGAATTTAATATGTAAATTAACCAATATATTATGTTTTAATGAGTTAACTAACCTTTCTACCCAGTCAAAAGATGTTTCTTTTGAGAAACAAATTTCAATACAAATCTGAAAAGCCACATATTTTATGCACACAATTCCATCCATCTTACTCAATATTTATGTTCTCAGCATCAGGCAATGCTGCATGTAAAGTACCACAATGTTTTATGTTTAATTCTGACCTATACAGGTATTATTGGTCATTTCAGTTCAAACAATATTATAAAAACTAAACCCAACATTAAGAATGACCATGAAAACAGTGTATGTTTTTTATCATAGAACATTCTTTTTATGAAGAAATAATGGAATTGTTACCTAGTGGTACCTGGAATTATTTCAGACCCACATGTAAAAAAATATTTGAGGGGAAGGCTTAAAAAGCATTCATACCACAATTAAGCATCTCAATTATTCCATGAAATATGTAGCATGGAAATTACATCATGCATGGTCATTGTGGACTAACTATCCTTCTTTAAGGGTTTTAATACCACTGCATCAAACCATTTAGACTACATATGTTTGTGTACCCCCTAATCAGTTAAAATTAAAATGGATGACATTGTAAGTCAGGACCTCCTAGGCTCATAAAGTCCATGTTCGGTTTAGTTTAAATGCCTTATACAATGTAAATGGAAGTTTTATACTGGCAGCTATACAATAAAGTTTAGCAATTGTAAATCTCTGCTACAATGTCTTGCAATCTCTTGGGAGAATAAATGCTCCTTTAAGTGAAACTCTTAACCTGACACCAACTGAATAAATGCCATAGAAACAACACTAAAATTCAGGGTCTATAATAATTTTTATTTTAGTGTAATCTAAAGAGACATACCATTTAGAAAATACCAAGAAAAATTTATGTACAAGAGTTGATGCTATTGCATTTGGATAAAGCTGGCAAGTTCTTGCTACTAGCATAGCCCAGGAAACTCCACCAAGGAAGCCTAGTATATTGGAATAGATGTTGTGCCCTGTTGTTTAGAAGAGAAAAGAGATGGATAAGTTTAGTTACTTTCATTCAATAGCACAGTATCATTTTTTAAAATCTAATTTCATAAGATTCCACTTACGTTTGGCCCACAGTTTGATAGCTCTCAGTGTTAACCTGAAATTGTCAATGTTTGGTACTAGATGGAGAATTTCATCTGTTACTCTGCAACCTGAAAGACAGAAGAAAAAACCATCATAATTTTATTTTTCTTCCAAATACTTGGGAATTTAGTCAAAAGATAACATTCGATTCTAACATCTAGCTGTGAGGTTTTATATTTGTAATCTAATGCACACATCGACAATACTTCTTAATAATTCTTAAGTTGAGATAGAAACCATTAAACACAGGCGCAAGTAATTTTGTTATTGGGCAGGCAAAAAATTATGATAAAGCCTAAATAATAGTAGTATCATAATATATAGAGGTGCAGTAGTTGCAGCAACTTATTTCCCAGAAGTTATTTATCCAAAATGTGCTATTTTTTAACAGGTAAGACAAATGTGCAATCTTCAGGAGAATGAGAAATAAGTTAATGTCCAATCTGGATAAAGAATGAATTTTGACAAACATTTACTGTATGCAATTAAGAGCAAAAATCATCATGAAAAGTCACTTACTTTTTTAAAAACCAAGGTTCAACTTTTGCTTTGATTGCACAAATCTGGTTAAAATAAACTCACCATTAAGACTTCGTATGCATCTAATGTCTAAATTTTTAAGTAGACTATCATCTCGAAGGTCTAGGTCTTCAGGAATAGTTTGCAGTGCTAACCTGGCAAACAAGATATCAATCTAAACAAAAACAAATAAAATAGATTAAGCTCTCAATCATATTATCCGATTTGCTGACAAAATATTGCAAAGGTGCAGTTTTTAGGGGCATTCTAATGTAATTTTATTACAAGGTTCTCTCAACCAGAATAACCAGTAATTTTCATAATGAATTCTGCAGCTTTGAATGAGGTTAGAAATCTAAACAGAAGATACTTTCAATATTTCCTAATAAAACCTGTTACACGTAATCCTTGCTTAAGTTATCCTTCATTCAATGAACCTCAAAATTTGCTACAAGTTATTGCCATTGCAGCACCCGCATGATCACGATTACAATTTGGAATCTTGGCAATCAGCCTTACAACCGGCTTATTGAATATACAGGGAGTCCTCAACTTACAACCATTCATTTAGTGACAATTGGAAGTTACAGTAGCACTAAATGAAGAGCGTTACAGCTAAGTGCCAGTAGTTACAGCTGGTGCAACATTACTATGATCACATCAAAAAAATGTCTGTTTAGCAGCCTGCCTGTATTTATGGCTGCAGGGACACTGCAACACCCCCCCCCCCCAAGCCCCGATCTAATATGCTCTTTTGGATTCTTGCACTCTGCAGCTCCTGACATCCCTGACTGACCTTTGCTGTCCTCTTGCTCCCACTACTGACCAAACATGCTCAGACTGGGCCTCCAAGAGGCAGCTGCTGGCATTTTTCTATTCTATCTTTCTCTGTCCTTTATTCTTATTTTTAAATCAGTCTTGTGACACTCCTTTCTTTTCTCTCATCCTCTGAATTATCCCATTCAAATATCACAAGTGCAAAAAACAAAAACTTACAAAAAACTAAAGCTTCTTGTGACAATATGTACCACTGGAGGCTAAGGTCCCTCTTTTTGTCTTGAAGGCTTTGTTAAAGGTCTTGGGGGAAAAAAGGAATTGGGATGATTAGCTACAAGTAAAACCTCTCCCATCAATAGGCCTATTATAAGATCCATAACAGTGGAAGGTTCTGGTTCCTTAAGACCTAGGTCTTGCCTTCTAATACAATGATTCCTCTAAACTGGGAGCATGTGGACTCCTTTGAGAACAGCCAAATGTGACTTTATTCTTTTCTAAAGAACAGATGTGTAACATATAAGAAAAAATATTTTATTTACCTCTATTCCATCAAAACACAATTTAATAACAGGAACAAAAGCTTCTTCAACCGCCTGAAAAAATAAGCATTTTGCAATTAGAACTATTCATTCTATGCAGAAATAAAGCTACAGATTATCCTAAACTTACAATCCTTTGTTCAGTGACTGTTTCAAATTATGACGATACTGAAGGGATTTACAACCAGTCTCCAAAGTTATGAGTGTTGCAGTACCTCCAGTCACACTCAAAATTTAGATACCTGTCCGCCCTTAATACCACAGTTGTGCTTCACCTCTCCTCCTTCTGCCTATCTCTTTCCCATATATGCCCTTTTTGTCCCCTGCACTCTGTGGCCCGTGATGCCCTAGATAATTTTTACCATCTTCCTGCTCTGGGCTGCTGACCAAATATTCTTAGCCTGGTCCCTTAGGAAGTAACTGCTGACCACACAAGGCTTTCTTCCAAAGATCACGCATGGCAGTTTCCTCAGGAGACATGGGGAAGATGGGCTCACATGGTTTTCTTGTGAAGAGCCAGGGCAAGCAGGCATTACCAATACCAAAGGTCAGCTGGGGATAGAGTGCAGGGCACCAAGGTTCTTGAGGCACAGGGTAGCAAAAGACTTGACTGTAGCAGCTGGGTCTTCCCAGTACACAGTGACTTTGTGCTGCTTGGTTCCTGGGGTATGGCAGATCTGTACCATATTACTGGCCCTTCCTAGGACATGGCAACTTTACACAATACTGTGGGGCTAGATTGTGACATGTGAGCTTTCAGGAACAGCTATGTTTTTGCACTATGCTATGGCTCAGACACTTCTTACATTCCCATAACATGAGTGCATCAAGAAGCTGTTGAACCAAGTTTATAAATGAAAAGAGAATCTGCATACCCGTAAGTCTTTAACCTCTTCCTGCAATTTCAGTTTTTCATAAAATGACGTGAAAAAATCACTCCTGTCAACATGCCTCGGCGCCACACATAATGCATCAATGTCTGCACCTAAAACAAGCAAACATAAGCTGTTAAATATCACATAAACTGCCAAAATGTCACAGCTGAAATGTCTACTTTCAACAGCAATATTCTCTAGTGTAATATATTCAAGTACATTAGACAACATTCACCATGATTTTCTTGTTAATTTGAATGCATACTTCCAAATCGGCCACTTACAATCATCCCGAATAATCTAATTGTCAGTTACATGTCTAATTTCCCCAAATTTAAGATAGAATAACCAATTCAAAACATGAAATTTAAAATTCTCTATAATTTTGCACCTTATTTCATCTACTGAAGAACTGTTATTTTTAATTCAACATTTAAGTAAATGTTTCATGATATACATGATATGCATTATCACACTGCCCAAACAGAAAGCTACATTCTCATTGATTGGTAGCATTTAACTAAAATAAGACATATATTTTTTCCTTCTCCAAGTACATCGTATTTTAAAAAGAGTATGCTTTTAAATTAATGAAGTGTATCAATTTTATATAATTTAATACTAGGTTCCATTCACTTGCGTAGAATTAACTTGGTAGAACTAACAGATTATATTAGGGCTACTTTTCACTGGAAGTGTGAAAAGCTGCTTCAGAGTTTCCTGAAGCTCCGTGCTGCACTGACATAAAAGGATGAAGAAGGGCACAAATTTTGGGGATCTTCTTGTAGATTCTAAAGATGGGAATAGGAGATCGCTTTGAATACAAGAAATTCTTGAAATCTCCAAAACACAAATAGCAATATTTATTTATTTATTTATTTGTTTATTTGTTTGTCTGATTTCTATACCGCCTCATCTCTGCAGACTCGGGGCGGTTTACAACAGACAACCACAGATTCAAATTCAAAATTTAAAATCTTTAAAATTAAATCAATTTAAAAATCCCCTCATGGTCACCCCAGGCCGGCCTGCTGGAAGAGCCAGGT